>JBAGKO010038774.1:0-10298 GCA_037177275.1 Acacia concinna | reverse complement strand
TTGTGTTAACCTGCTTATGCATCATCTTACTGTTAGTAACACTTCTGTTTGAGGGGTGCATAGGTGTCTTCATCACCGTTTTTAAGCTTTGGCATACCTATGTATCTAAAAATAAAAGGTTAAAGTGCACTTTACCTCATAATGTTTTCAGGGAGAAATAATTTTAGTCCTAATGTTCTTTTGGCTCAATTTCAGTCCTAACGTTATTTATTTGGAACAATTTATATCTTTGCCAACAAATCTGTTTAGTTTACTGTTAAGTGGGGTTTGTTAACCAATGATGAGGCTATGTGGCTAATGAGCTGGATAAAATAATGAGGATATGGATTAATATATCTGTTAAGTTGACTGTTAAGTGCAATATATATATGACTGTTAAGCGATATTTGTTGACCAATTAACATTATTTATTTGGCGCAACTCATATCCTTATCATATTTTTTTTATCCCTTCATCAGTCATATGGCCTTAGTCAACAAACCTTATTTAACAGTCAAATTAACATATATGTTAGTAAGGATATGAATTTCCCCAAATAAAATTATTAAGATTGAAATTGGACAAAAAAATTGTTAGAACTAAAATTACTCCTTTCTAAAAATATTAGGGATAAATTACATCTTAAAAAAAAAAACAACATCATCATCATCATCTTTTGGTGTTAACGAATTCCCAAAAAAAATAAAAAGTAAGGGCCATTTTTGTCATTTTCATAATTTTTAAAAACGGCAATTGAGGTACTCACACTTTAGGGCATTATTTTATTGTCAGTAATTTGTAAAAGTCTTCTTGTGGGACTTAATATTTTTATTTTATTAGTCCCGCTCAATGTTTTCTACTTTTCTCTGTTGAAAAGTCATTGTTAGCGGCTTAACGCACTTGCTTGACTTCCTGATTAATAATGAAGTCATGTTTCTGCGTTGGAGGAAAAAACAAAATCTTGTCTTGGTTTCTCAGCCATCTTAACTGCATGTTTCGAGTGGGTCGTTAAAGCATGAGAATTCAAAATTCCTTTTTCGTTTTTTTGCCAACGAATTCAAAATTGAAATACTCATTACTTAATAAACTTTAATTAAAATATATATACATACAGATGTTATATGGCATCACCGATACCGTTTGCAGGAAAAATGTCAACAAACTCGTTATATTTTATTTGAAATCGATAAGCTTTGAACGATCAAGTGAGCTGAAATCTTAGACCAAAAGACCAGAAGGAAACGGAGGAGATTTCAGAGTATAGCTTGACAAATGATCCTCGTTCTTCATCATCAAGTGTTTGGACCTTTTCCTAGCGAAAAACATGGGAGGTTTTCTTGGCTACCTCCATATTAATCTCTTCTGGATCTTTGCTATTGTATTCTCTCTATTTTCTGCAGTTTCATTCTCTAATGATACCTTATATTCAACCCAATCACTAGGGATTAATCAAACCCTAGTATCTTCCAATCAAGTGTTTGAATTAGGGTTCTTCAATTCAACTTCTTCCAGATGGTACTTGGGAATCTGGTTCAAGAACATTCCTGGGAAAACAATCGTCTGGGTTGCAAACAGAGATACCCCAATTGAAAATTCCACTGCAACTCTGAAAATCGGAGACAGAGCAAGCCTGGTTCTTCTTAATCCTGCAGGAAATTCCATATGGTCCTCGAATCAATCACAATCTGCACCTTCAAATCCTGTGCTCAAGCTTCTGGATTCGGGGAATCTCGTAATTAAAGAAGCAAGAGCAACTGATGACACCGCTAACTTTCTCTGGGAAAGCTTTGACTTGCCCACAGACACTTTGTTACCTGGTATGAATCTAGGATGGAGCTTATCCAAAGGCATTGAATGGCGTATAATATCATGGAGGGGCGAAGATGACCCTTCAAGTGGAGATTACTCTTTCAAACTAGAACACCATGGAATCCCAGAAGCCTTTTTGTATAATAAAGAGGTAAAAACATTTAGGTCTGGGCCCTGGAATGGAAGAAGATTTGGTGGATTACAAATACTCGCATCACAAGATTTAGTTCAAAATAATTTTGTTCAAGATTCAGACGAGACGTACTTCACGTTTCCTTCGGTTTTGAATGGTAATGAATCTATACCTACAAGGTTTGTTTTAAGTTGGACGGGTGACGTTCAAAGATTTTTATTAACACAAGCAAGCCAAAGTTGGAACATGATATGGTCAGCACCTCAAGGCCAATGTGATAAGTACTTTCAGTGTGGTCCATATGGTATATGTGATGCCAATGCTTTTCCTGTATGTAAATGCTTTCAAGGTTTCAGACCAAAAAATCAGAGAGAATGGGATCAGATAGTTTTTACTGATGGCTGCGAGAGAAGCACAGGTTTGGATTGTCCAACAGACAAGTTCTTGAAGCTGCAGCACGTGGAGTTACCTGATACAACGAATATTTTTGTCAACAATAGCATGTCCCTTTCAGAATGTGAGGAAATGTGCAGGAAAAATTGTTCTTGTAGTGCTTATGCTAATGAGAAGATCACTGATGGAGGAACAGGATGTGTTATATGGATTGGGGAGTTGAAAGACATGAAGCAGTTAACAGAAGGTGGCCAAGATATCTTTGTCAGAGTTGCTGCTTCTGTTGTTAGTACGTTTCTTTCTTAGCTTCATCCCCTTAATTACTTGTTCGTGTGCTGTTATAACGTAATATTTCTAGATTCACAGATTAACATGCCTATGTTATGCCAAATTTAAAGGACAAGACTGAGATGAGAGTTTTATTTATTTCTCAGCTGACTCTGAAAGTGGCTCCGGCAAGAAGAAATATACAGCCGTTATCATAGGCATTACAGTAGGAGTAACTATCATAGTTTTGGGGATGATTGTCTTTATTTTGTGGAAGAGAAAGTCACAAAATATGCCAAAAATTACAACAGAAACGACAGGTAATACAGAAGTAACACGTACAGTTTATAGTGGTTTTGTGAGGTGTTGTGTTGCCCACGCTTGATATGATGTGTGCTTGTCTCTGTTCATACTAGGTTCTTCTGAGGCAAATCCAGAATTACTTTTGATCTCAAGAAATACAGAACATTCAAGTGATATGTATAGGGATGATCTAGAGTTGCCTTTGTTTGATTTTAATACCATAACAACGGCTACAGACAACTTCTCAGTGGCAAATAAACTTGGAGAGGGAGGCTTTGGTATTGTTTACAAGGTAATTTGATAGATATTGTGGATTTTCAAATTCTGAACTTATTGATATCACCTCATAGGATACCATTGATGGGAATGATACATTGTGATAATCACAGGGTAAAATGCTTGAAGGGCATCATATTGCTGTAAAGAGGCTATCAAAATGCTCAGGGCAAGGGATTGAAGAATTCAAGAATGAGGTAAAGTTGATTGTAAAGCTTCAACATCGAAATCTTGTACGAATGTTTGGTTGTTGCATTGAGAAGGAGGAAAAGATGTTGATTTATGAGTACATGGAAAATAAAAGTCTTGATTTTTTCCTATTTGGTAAGTTATTCACATAAGTTATAACCAATTTTGAAAGTTTCTTAAGTACTTGGTGCTTATGATAACTATGATGATATTGTCTATAGATAAAGAAAAAAGTGCTTTGTTAGATTGGCAATTACGCTTCGACATTATATGTGGAATAGCAAGAGGTCTTCTTTACCTTCATCAAGACTCCAGACTTAGAATTATTCATAGGGATCTCAAGACAAGCAACATTTTACTTGATAAAGAAATGATTCCAAAAATATCAGATTTCGGGATGGCTAGAATCGTTGGCAATGATCAAACAGAAGGAAAAACAAAAAGAGTCGTTGGAACATAGTAAGTACAACTATAACCTATACCTTGTTTTATTCTATAGAAAGTTATACTCTTTCACAATTATTCCTGAAATTTCTACTTGTAGTGGTTATATGTCTCCAGAATATGCATTGGATGGACTTTTTTCTATAAAATCCGATGTGTTTAGCTTTGGAGTTCTTGTGCTAGAGATAGTTAGTGGCAAGAAGAATAGAGGATTTTACTTCTCAGATGAGTTAAACCTCCTTGGACATGTGAGAACAAACCCATGTTTTCTAAAGTTGAAGTCCTTTATTCATAAATATCTCCAGCTAACCGAACACTATTTGTTCTTTTGTGATAGTCATGGAGGCTATGGAATGAAAGATGTGCATTGGAATTAGTCGACCCATCATTTGGTAATTCATATTCACAATCTGAAGCATTAAGATGCATAAAGATTGGTTTAATCTGTGTTCAAGAAAGACCAGAAGATAGACCAACAATGTCTGCTGTGGTGTTTATGTTAGGTAGTGAAAATGCCTTAATACCTGATCCTAAGAGCCCAGGTTTTATTGCAAGAACTCATACTGATGTGGATTCTTCAATCCAAGAGGAATCATACTCTGTGAATCAAGTTACAGTCACAGTAGTAGATGCCAGATAGAAAATAAAAAATGGTTTGAAAGAACTAGAGAGAAATTGTATATGTAATTCTTTTTTCCCAAAAAAGGGTTGTATCATTTTAACTAAATCATTATAAATTGAATTACAAGACTCAGTTTTTTGTAGTGTTGCTCATTATATAACTTTGTTCTTTAGTAGATATGTTAGCTGTAGAAAGTACATTCATCTTAGGAACAATTAAAATTATATTAGGGTTATCCATTAGTTTTTAGTGAGAGGTAATTTTGCCCTGGAAGTTTTATAATGAGCAATTTAGCCTCGAAAGTTTTATAAGTGAGGCAATTTTGCCCCTGTCGTTATCTTCATTAATTTTGATTGTTAATTGACTAAATATGTTGAGTTGGCAGTTAAGGTGAATATTTGCTTAGGAAATTTTAAATCTAATTTTTGAAAAAAATAAATTAGATGACAGATGGATTTCTAGGACAACTTTTCACCTTAAAACAAACATAAAATAAATGACATGTGGACTGTTAGCTTAACAGATTTAGTTAATTAAAGATCAAAATTAATAGATATAACAGCAGGGATAGAATTGCCCCATTTTTAAAACTTTTAGGGCAAAATTGCTCATTCTAAAACTTTTAGGGCAAAATTGCCCTTAAGTAAAAACTTCTGGGGCAATTTTGTCCCTTAACCTATTATATTATTCTAACATGTTTAACTTCATTGACTTCAATCCCAATGTAATTAATTAAAGATTTTTTTCAAAAACAATAATTCCCTTGCATTACAATAATCATCACTAGGAAGCATTAACACGTGTGTGTAAATAGAAATTGTGCATTTTCAGAATTGCCAACCAAACTCAATCATAATAGAATAATTGCAACTATATGATGGAGGATCTGTGATGCTATTAGCTTGGTCATAATTGCAACTATAAATTAATGCAGTTATTAAATAGAATAGGCTCAGAACACATGAAACCACCATAAACCATGATTTCGTTCACATTTACCCTCAATGAGACATCAACCAATCTCATTCAAGTTTAATGCTACTCTATATACAAGAATTTACCATTTCTACAAAGTACTCAACCAGTAAACGCAAGATTAAGAGCCCTGAAGTTCAAGAAATCAGAACAGAGTATACAATACAATCCATGATATAACTACATAAAATTCACCAAATAACTGATCTAGAATGCTCACTCAGACCTAACTAATACATTAGAGATACAGAGATTTAGATGCGATGAGAAGTGAAGAAAGCAAATCTGGAACAAGCCATAAAGTCAGTCGAGCAGTCCACTTCGAGCCAGGACCCCAGCAAGCACAGACCAGAAAACACTCCAATATCTGCCCATATAAATTCTAATGTCTTCAAGCTTTCCAATGCCACCGGAACGAGCTCAGACGGAGTTCTGTAGCTCCAGATATCATCGATCAAAGTTAAGCTCCCAAAATGCGTTCCTCTGTTTCTAACGGCCTACAACGGTCATAAAAAACCTTTTCGTGAATATTTCAATTAGGGCCCAGCCTCTCACTTTCTTCATACTTTTGGCTGTCACATTTCCAGCCTTTGCATCCAGGTTCCTCTGGTCCCTCTTTATGCAATTTCTTGTTAATTGCACATTTGCCCCTTTACCTTTTTCCTCCCAATTAAAGCTCTTTTTCACCTAGGTTCTTGAAACAAATATGAAATTCTAATTAAGTCATTTCCAAATTATTAGTTAACTTTGCCCAATTAATTATTTTTCTCCATTTTCTATATAAAATTATTAAAGCTCTTTTACACTTAGTTCTATAACTGCATATCAAATAATAATGTGATTTATTAAAAATTCCCCCACACTTAAGTTTTGGCACTTTGGGACAAAAACACAATAATGCACATTAAATCAAGCCATAATCAATCGCAAACAAGCTATCCAAAGTATTAAACATCACAGAGCGAATCAATTTGAATTTTTAAGTCCATATGTCATGATAGAATCTATTAGTTAACAATCCCACCACCTACCAATAGGACTCACCATAAGTTATGATCTAGTTATCAAGAATATGCTCTAAGACTCTTTATGGAGAGAATCAAATTTAGGAGCTCTCTACTTTCCATGCTTATGTTTACACTCATCCTATTATGACTCACAATCCCTATACCTAACCATACCAAATTCGCCACTATACACTCAAATTCATGCATCAAGAGGACTTCAAAAGCTTGTAATGTTGGAAAAGATAAATGATGACATAGGATGTGATGATCCAAGTTAAGAATGGCATTCACATATGCTTCTTATCTGACGGTACTAATAATGTATAAACACTAACATGCAAATGACAATCTCACTATCTTGGCCCAATTTAATCTCTTTTTCCCTATTTCCTTTTGCTTTTTTGATTATTGTATTATTATTTTTTTTTTCTTTTACTCATCTTATTTTTCTTTTGTTTTTTCTTCATTTCTTGTTTTTGCCTTAATTTTTTTGCTTACCAATACATTGTGTATGGTACCTAGGCTTCTTCTCTTTATTTTTTCCCCTTTTCTATCTTCTTTGTTTTTGTTTCTTTTTGCATTTGCTTTCTTTCTTCTCATGGCACCAAATAGTATACATAAGAGAATACATGCAACACATCTAAGCTTTCTAATGAGATAGTCCACATTCAATAATGCAGTCCCAGCTTGGGTGGTAAAATGAACATGAATGGCTCAAAGGGGTGACAAAAGATAACATGAATAAGAATGGTTTGTGTATGGAAAAATATATATGAAATGAATGCATCTATCCTCTACATGAATGTTTAAATACATATTAGCATCAAATTTGATCTAGCTAGAACCTAAGAGATGCAAATGCATGAAATTTACTCAAGAGAATAGGAAATCATGTAGGAAGCTCAAAACTCACAATTAGATTCACCTAGTTTCAAAAATGATAACTAGATACATATAAAAGTTTGACCTAATGATGTCAGTTTCCCAAGATTCCTAAGATAATTTCTCAAGAAATATGGAATGAAAACACATTTATCAATGCTCAAATTAGTCTAAAACTTGCAGCAACCATTTGAAATTGATTACGCTTCAAAAATGTTCAAAAATAGCCCAAAAATGCTAAGCAAATGTGCTTTCCACATGTATTGCATGAAAGTCAACATATTATATATTAATTGCAACAAGAAAACATGTTCAAATCAATCCCAAAATAAGGAAACATTCATGGCAATTTTCATCAAGGGAATGCTTAAAATGTGTGCAAAGTGGTCACAAAAATCAGCATGCACATGACAAGAAAAACTCATGCAATCCCTCCCCCCACACTTAAACTAAGCAATGCCCTCATTGCAATCTAGAGAAGCAATAAAATCATAACAAGGCATCTTACATGAATGCACATGGCAATAAAGCAAAAACCATACAAATGAACCACAAGGGACAAGGGGCATCTAAGTATGGATTTACAAGAGCATATCATCAATTAGGTTATACTTTTCCTATCAAACCCCTCTTCCAATTCCACATTTGTCAGATAGCACAAGCGTAGTTCAATAATAAGCAAGAAATAGCCCGAAAAAAATACTTATATATTTATTACAAATTTTGGTAAATACAAGGCTTCCCACAAGATTATTAGCTACTTAAAACAAAAGCTTTCTTCTTCTTCATCTTCTACACTAGGTCCAGTCCTTTAGTATTCGGTCACTTTGTTCTTACCCCAGGAACTTTATCCTCTAGCTAAGTAAATTAGATTTTATGGAAAAGGTGAGATTCAAATGAATCTCAGTAGTAACAGATAGTCAACCATAGATCAATGCGAATATACTAAATATGCAAAACGACCATTATCATCATCACATCATAGTCATCAAGTCATAATTATTAGAAAAATGCAAAGTACAATACATATCTCTTGTCTCATGGCAAATCATAAAAAATCATATCGTCTCACAGGCATCCCCGCCTCAGCCTCATGGGAGTCCGCCCGTCATGGGCCAATGGTGAATTGGAATCGATCAAACCTTCTCAGTCTCAAGTGAACCAAAAATGGTTATACCGTCTTATGGCCGTCAGCCCTCTCAGTCTAACAGTGGACCCAAATAATCACATAGTCTCTCAGGCATCCCTAACACGGGCGTCCCCGCGTCTCAGTCTCAGTTTCAATCTCATGTATGGCATACAATATATGCAGCATATAAGATAGAGTTACTACCTGAAGTCTCTTTCCAGTCTATTGGTCCCTTCTTCAATTAGTCTCCTGGTTTATCGTGTATAAATAGGACCCTAACATGTGAAATGTATAATCAATGAGTTATCACTCATTCAACTTTCATTCTTAATCTCATATCATTTATTATTTTCATAAATAATGCACATTGACGAAATTGTCTTTAGGGGTACCGGTCTATTCCCTATTATAATCGGTGTACTTACACAATTCCAAAAATTATGACCTCAAGCTACCCCTATACAATTTCGCGTTCTAAATCCATTAATAGCCTCAAAATTATCAAAATCAAAGTCCTTCCCCCTGGACCATAGCCAAACCAAAACTGTACAGATTTTGAGCAAAAATTGGCAATTTCAATCCTAATGCTTCCAAAATAATTTCTCTACCCCTTTCCCACACAATTTTTTATCCTAAACCCATTGGAAGCATTTAAACCATCAAAATCAACCTCTTTCATGCCCAAACAAGGTCTGTATGAAATCAGGGAAAAATGGCCAAAAATGGATTTTTATGTTCCTTTCCACAAAACACCCATATCACACCTTAAATTACTTTCTTAAACCATTATCTACACTTCTTACATGATTAATCAAGATTTAGGCAGCACCTCCCCTTAGGGTTTGTGCATTCTAAATTATAAAATCAGCTATCACAATCCAATAATTACCATAGACAACATGAACCACCAACAACCAACAAGAATCAACAAGAGAAGCAAGGTTTTGGAGATTACCTTTTGAGTTCTTGTTCTCTCTCTCCAAACTAAAACTAAGACTCCTCTTCCTCTTGAGTTTGATCTTGCTACACATGATTTCAAGAAGGCCATAGCCATTAGAAGGGGTTGGAGGTCAAGAATCAGGGAAAAATTGGAAGGTTTAGGCTTGTGCTTACCTTGGATCTACTTTGTTAATCTTCTTTCCTATCTTTTCTCTCTATGTTTTCTAAGAACCATCTCTCTCTTGCTTCTTGTTGCTGGCCAAAAATGGAGTCTGCTATGGCCCTTCATGAAGACTTAGTCCAACTCTAATGATGTGCACATTTTATTAATTAATTGAAATTAACTTCCATCCAAAAAATTTGCTTTTTCTTTAATCATTCTTACTTTTTTAAGACATCATCTTGGCCCTCTATTTTGGCCTTCCCATCTTGCCCTTGAAATCAAATTTATTCTTCCCTTTTTATCTTTGGATGAGCCACAAATTTCTATCATGCCATTAGATTTTTTGAATTTTCTAATTTTTGGACATAATTTTCACCTAAATTTGGAAATTCATATCTAATTGTACAAATATCCAATTGAGGTCATTCCAAAGCTCAAGTGTCCCTCATTAAGTCTATTTTTAGGAAAAAATACTTCTTTTGATCAATTGGAATCATAAAATTTCCAAAAAAAATTCATGTTTGTACCCTGCTCCAGAAACTGGAAAATTTCACTAAGCAAACTTTAAAAAGTCATATCTTCTAACATAAACATCAAAATCACACAAATGAAACATTAAATTAGACTGGAGAGTTTCATGATTTTTGGACATAATTAACATAAGTAAAAATGATGCACAATAAGACTGCCTCCTGTCTCTTTCGATGAATTAGCCAAAACTTACTTTGACTATAGTTCTTACACCAAACTCTACCATTTTTCCTCTTATCTTGTTATATTCTTAAGGA
>JBAGKO010038763.1:0-10299 GCA_037177275.1 Acacia concinna | reverse complement strand
AATTTGCCCTGAAAATTTTCAACTGAGGCAATTTTGCCCCTACTGTTAGTTGACCGTTAGTTAATCCTCAGTTGACCAAATATGTTGAGCTAACAGTCCATACAGGTCATCCACTTTATTTTTGTTAAAGTGACAATTTTTCCTGTAAGTTTTAAATCTATTAATTTTGACCGTTAGTTGATTAAATATGGTAAACTGACAGTTCACATGTCATCCCGTTTATTTTTTCTAAGATGAAAATTTGTCTCAAAAGCCCATTGGTAATCTAATTTATCTTTTTTAAAAGTTGGATTTAAAATTTCTAATACAAATTTTCACTTTATCAAAAATACAGTGGATGATCTATGAACTGTCATCTCAACATATTTGGTCAACTAACGGTCAATTAACGGCATGGGCAAAATTGCCCTACTTTTGAAACTTCTAGGGCAAATTTGCCCTTATACCCTTTTAGATAATTGATCATATAATGATATTTTAGATATTGCTAATTAATTTCTTTGATTAATTAATTATTTGAATAATATCTTATTAGTTTCAAACATTATCTGTTTAATATATTTTGAATAAAATATCTTCGATTGTGTCCCGTATGCGATTTGGATAAAGATATGGTTTAGAGTTACCTCCTAATCAGTAAAGCTATTACAAGCCTTGATAGAAGGTTATAAATAGCCTAGGTCGGGTCTTATAGTAGTATCATAAAAATATGTATTTACTTCCTTGAAGTTCCTTGATAGGTGACGGCAATTAATAGTCCACTGTATCACAATCTTCCTATTAAAAGAATTCCCATTTTATTCTAATCTAGTTTTTTGTTCATACTTTGTCTTATTTCAAATATTAAGATGCATCCTTTTGGCTAACTATGCCTGGAAGTATTTCACATCAAGTCTTCCACTGCTGTTTTTGTAGAATTTACATATGACATTTTTATATTATTAAATGGATTATTCCAATATGTGGTATTAAAACAGGTTTTTGATTCCCCATTACCTAGTATTTTCTGCATGTTACCTTATATTATTTTTCAATTTTGAGAAATAATATAATAATTTATTGTGAAGCAATTTTTTTTTTGGTTCTTTTCTTGATGTTCGAGCTTTTACTTATGTCTTCCATTTATGCTAACTTGTTTCTGTTGTGATTTTTGAGTGCTGCAACGGCCTGAACGGCCGTTATCACTTTTGGCGTCGGAAACTATCCTCCATATCGGAGATCGCTTTTACTCTCTGCTTTTCAGGTTATTGGGATGGCAAGGGGCTAACTTCGCTCAGGGATATGGGTTGGATCCTAGTGATTTAAGTTGGGAAGTTGAATAAAAAATGGGCTGACGCTTTTTGGGCCCTAATGATATGAGGTTGTTGTTTTTATTTCCTCTTCTTTGTTTGTTTTCTATGTGTTTTAGGCCTTTCTACTTTGTTTTGATGATTATTTTTTTGGACCATATGGAACTTGGGCTTGGGTTTTTTATTGTCCTTTAAAATTGATACATTCTGGGCTTTTAAATTGTGGGTCGAGACATATACTATCTTGGGCTTCTGTTATTAAGTGCTGGGTATACCCAGTATGTGTTTTAGAATGTTTTGGGCTCATACCCTTTTGTTTGGGACTCTTTTGCCTTTGCCTGTTATGTATTAAAAAAAAATTATTACAACCTTACACAGTGGCGTTTTGGGATGATGCAATTGATCCATTTTGTTTTGAGCCACTTAATCTGTTTTCATAATATTGATTGAGTTATTTATAAATGTTTCTTATTATAAAATATTTTTTGTGCTCTATTTAGGAGTATTATTACTTGAACTATTTTTGGTTTAATTTTTTGAAAAATATTTGGCTGAATAATTATTATGTTACCCATGTGCTAATTTATTTAGCATCTAATTATTTAAATGTTGAAAGATTAATTTTGGGTTATTTTCACATTTGGAAAATTCTATAAACCCATTTTTGGTGAGCTACTAAATTGTCCAAATATTTGGATTCTTGATTTTGGGTAATTATAAAATTGTTGAGAATCAATTTTGAGTTGAAATGTGCTAAAGATACTTTTAAGTCATCTTTAAACCCTTGAAATAGTAGTAGATAATTTTAATTATTTAGTCACTTATGTTGATTAAATTAATTGTTTAAATTCTCATTAAGTCATTGGTATATATTTATGTTTTGATTGCACATGATATTTGTGATTAACGTGCACCATATGGAGTAGTTACGACATTCTCTATTTTGCATACATAAGTAATCACTTACGGATTTGGAAATATCAACTTTAGCCAATGAGTAATTAATTTAAATTAAAGTGGGAGGATTTAATTTAGTTATTTAGTTACTTATATTGAATAAATTAGTTGGCTAAGTCCCCCATTAAGTCGTGCACATATTAAGTATAAGTGCACATGATTGATATTTGTGATTAGCTTTATAATTAGAGAATTAGCCACAACACCCTCTTAAAGCAAGCATACATAATCACATAACTTTTTAAAATATCAATTTTTGCTAAAGTAACTAAACTTGGTTTATTCATATACATGATTTAAATGATTAAATTAATTAAATAAGATTCTTATTGATAATCGAGTGTATATATACAGAATTAAATTGTAGATGTTTTAGTGATCATTATATATAATTTGTTTGAGGGGTAGCCACATCATCTTTATATATATGTTGTATGCATAGTTAAATCACATAAGGCTTTATAGTATCAATTATGAGTAAGTGTACAATTAATACACAATAATTTGATGATCTTGTGGTGAGCATGTATAATTGAGGAGTAGCCACAACATTCTTGATCATATCTGTGCATGCAACATGTTTTATTTTAACCAACAAAGTACATCATATAAATGTTTAAAAACATCAATTGTGATTAAATATGTGATTATAAAATATTCTTTACCCACAAGTAGATGCTTATAATCTGCATATTTAGTCATGGTAAAATTGAATGACATTGTATTTTCTAAGTAGCTCACAAGTATTAGGGAATATAATTGTGTTCTAGATTCATCAATTTACAGGGAAATTCATGTTATGCTAACGTCTTTGCCCCTAGATAGGCTTTAATGATACAAATTTGTAATTGTATGATTTACATTGGTAAACATACGTTTATTAATGATGGTTTTTTCTTTGACTCTTGTAATAATTTGTAAGCATGATTAACTTTTGTTTTTGACTTTATAGCATGACTATTATCTACATAATTGTTTTGGATAACATAAATTTATTAGAGACAATTATTGACCCTAAAAGAAGATAAGTGGTACTTCTTCATCAAAATGTGCATTAAGAAGGTTATAGTACATAGTGATACTAGCATAAGATAGTCTCAATTGAGAGTTAGTTGTCATTGTATATAAAGAATAAAGCAAAGTCTATGATTGTTTATGGGTTAAGGACAAACTTAAAAATTCTCATGAATGCTATTGTATTGTTTGTTGACTATAAAGTGACTCTTCATGAATTATACTGACATAAGATGTCTCCATTAATTATGGTAAAAGGGATCCTCAAATTTATTATCTTATTGATATGAGTCATTATACTTTTTCCATGAATATTAAATATTCATTGAATTTATGTATATGAAGATTTGACCCAAATTTGGAAACTAATTTAGGGTTATAAGACTACCAATCAAAACCATAAAGTAATGGGCATATAAAGGATGATGCGTCTATAGTATTTTGATTGGAGACAACAGTAGATATGCTTTTGCTATTGGTGCTTTTAAAATTTCATGCAGTTTAAACTAATTATGAGAAAGATATCTTCAAGTTAGGTGGTGAAAGAAATTATAAAATATTTCCATTTAAGGGGTCAAAGGGTTTATAAAGGATGTGATATGATGATCTCTTAATCTTATTAGCTCTAGTTTTGAATGATTTACATAAAGGAACATGTAGACCATCACACCACTTGAATGATCATTATTAGTTAGAGATCACATGCACTACTATTTATTCAATTCATGTTCTAATTTGGCAAAATAATCCATCCCTCATTATCGGTGACTTTTCACAATGCTATTTGCTTCATAATTAAGTAGTATCATTTGATGCTTTTAAGGTGAATAAAGCAAAATTGGGTGATTAATATGATAAATAGATTAATGTAGTGAAATCGATTGGAAGGGATATGTGACATGATAAGTACATCTTTGGTGAACTGAAATTTAGTCTATATGTCAAGTTTCTTTATATTTAAACTCACCCAATGTTGGTGAAATTGTTGAAAGAAGAAACATAATGCTAATAGACAATTTGGATGATACCATTTTCCTCTTGAATGAGACATTAAAGACAATTATGCATATTTTTATGATATTCCAACAAAATTTTATGTTTAAACCCTTTTTTTAAAAGCTCAAAGGTTGGAAGCTAGTTTTTAAAATATACTCTTGCATTGAATTGTCCTATAAAGAAACTAGTGTGAAAGGAAAATATTCTAAGATTAAACTGCGTATGTTGGTGAAGATACAAAGAGGTCTTAGGAATTCAAATGATTTGTCCATTTTATTTTTTGCAAGTTATGTAGTATAGTAGAAAATGCCAAATTATTTAGGAAAGCTGAAATTAGTGGAAGTGTTCAAACTCATGAAGAGTGGACACATATGGTGTATTACCACATCTAATTATGATAGAACATTGTTTTATATTGCACTCACCTTATTGAGCTTCAATCTATCATCAAATGAAGTTGACACCAATGGTGATTAAGATTTCACAATTTATTATGACTATGTAATGTACTTCATGTGTTTTGGCTAGAACAAAAATATTGAGAGTGATAATAAATTCCTCTCATATTTTCATGACACTTCATGCCTGTCTTGAGTGATGCCATTAATATCTTTCCATTTTAACATTAGGAAAGGTATGCATGTGAATTAGTAGAGATGGTCACTTAAATAATAAAGAAAACTTAGTCAATGAAAATTAAGAATTCATTTGTCATGAGCAAGTGGGATTAGTGGGAGTTGGGTATGGTGTGATCACATAAAGTATTATGGTGTGATCACATAAAGGGCATGTTGAGAACATCGTAAATCTTATCGCTGGGTTAGTGGGAGTTAGGTCATCTATACTGTGCAAAATAATGGTTCATTTATAGCTTATGCATTTTGGACTTGAGGTATTACAAATGACTAATTAAGTCACTGTTGTTCAAAGTTGTGATATGACTAAGTCAATGGTATTCTTTAAGAATACATAAAGAGATTATTCTCAATATTTGAGAAGATCGTAAGTAATCTATGATCACAAACATTTGAACATTCTTGTATAACGGTAGTTATTGTGAGTAACATATATTATGATAGTATGACTAGATTGTCCATATGTTTATATTGTCTTGTTCCTTCTAATTCAATTTACAAGGGCTAGCTTGCTTTAAATGTGCACACAAATTTACAAAGAAATTTTAAGAGGATTATCAAGCATATTCTTGCTTGAATAAATGAAAGGCTACAAGTCATATGGTACATTGCCAAGTGTACATTAAGTTTATGCATTATAGTAGAATGATTAGCTTGTTTAATTTTGTAAGATGTGTTAACTACAAAAGAGTTAACATTACAAAACATCTTTATATTTACTAAACAAGTTGCATCATGGAGGGGTATAATATTGCTAAGCAGTCACTGATTATTTAGTTCCACTATGAATTGCTTGACCTAGTTATTCTTGGAGGCAAATTACATTATTGCCAATTTAAGAACTTCACCAGAGGGTTTTGGAATTATTAAGTTAATTCAAACTCATTAACAGTGTATATGACTATAGAGTCAATAGGTCATAAACGCATAAAGCATAGATCATTTAATAAAGAGCATACTTTTATAGAAAATCAAAGGATTTGATATCTCATTAGGGATAAATCAGATTTAGTGATATAGATGAGACATTATTAAGTGATGAAGTTCACAGTTGAAGTTTGTTGTCTCAAATTTTTTTGTAACTAAATTACGAGACATTAATAAACATTTAAGTTGGAACCAAATAAACATTTAAGGTTTATTCACTAAGATTTTGACCCATTAAATAAGGGTGCTACTTATGATACATGGAAGGTAACACTCGACCAAAGAAGACTTACTGCCATGATTCATGTAGTATTGCTTAATAAACCGTTATTCAACAAATCATATTAGGTTGCGGCCAAGTGAGAGAATGTTAGATATGTTATTAAATATGATAATATTATATCTTGATATTTGTTCATATCATAATTTAGATAATTGATCATATAAGGATATTCTAGATATTACTAATTAATTGATTTGATCAATTAATGATTTGAATAATATTTTATTAGTTTTAAACATTATTTGTTTAATATATTTTTGGATAAAATATCTCCCAATTGTGTCTCGCATGCGATTTGGATAGAGATTTAGTTTAGGGCTACCTACTTGACCAATAAAACTATTACAAGCTTTGATGGGAGGCTATAAATAGCCTAGGTCAAGTCCTAAAGTAGTATCATAGAAATATGTACTTGCTCCTCTAAGGTTCCCTGACAAGTGACGGCAATTAACAATTCATTATTGTGCTACAATCGTCCCACTAAAAGAATTTTCATCTTATTCTAATCTAGTTTTTTGTTTATACTTTGTCTTATTTCAGATATTAAGATGTATTTTTTCGACTAACTATGCTGAGAGGTATTTCATATCAAGTCTTCCATTGTTACTCTTGTAGAATTCATATATGATCTTTTTATATTATTAAATGGATTGTAAGAGTATAATAATTAATATGTAGAGGTCAGTTAGAGTAATGTAACACACTCAGTTAGATTGTTATTATGTTCTGTTAAGCTTATTATATTCTATTAAGCTTAAGTGACACGTATACTCTTGATGTATCCATATATACTCACTCACTGTACAAATATTGACTAAGCAATATACTTTGAAATTTACTCTCTCTTGTATGGCTTTGTCTTCTCTCTTCTTCTCTCCTTCTATTGCTTTTCCTTCATGGTATTAGAGCTGGCAATGGAGCAAAGCAATCCTCACAATCATCTGGATCTACAGATTCATTCACATCTTAAAGGAAAGATGTGATTACCTTTAATCACCTTGTCTCAGTCAAGCTTGAGGAACACAATTTCCTCCTTTGCAAACAACAGATCTCTACGGCTTTTGGAGGTCACGACCTGCTGAGCTTTATTGACAAATATGTCAAGCCACCAAGTAAATACCTCTCCACTGGCGAAGATGGTGAAGGACGCACCTTGAATCTTGAATTTCACATCTGGCAACGGCAAGATCAGTTGCTCATGTCTTAGATGTCTTGTTCGATGTCTGAGTCAATTCTCACTCGAATCGTTGGCTGTGAGACCTCTCTTCAGATTTGGGAGAAGCTTCATACACACTTTGCGTCACAGACAAAAGTGAAGGCGCACCAACTTAAGACTCAGTTGAAGACCATAAAGAAGCAAAATATTTCTGCCAATGAGTATCTGTTAAAATTGAAAGGTACAATCGATGCCCTAACTGCCATTGGCCATCCGATCTCTGAATCATATCACATTGAGTTTGTTCTTGAAGGATTACCTGAGGAATATGATCCTTTTATTACTGCCGTCACTACACGTAAGGATCCGTACTTGATTGATGATATCGAAGCATTACTACTCTCTCAGGAGGCTCAAATTGAGAAACATCAAAAGATGACCTCCCATGAATCCATAAATCTGACTCAGTCTCATAATAATTTTTCTCATCGTGGTGGTTCCTCACACTCGTCAGGCAACCATGGTGGTCACGGCCGTGGAAATTGTAGTGGTCGTGGCCGAGGTAGTTTCATCGCCTTCAAGTCGTTCTTCCTCTAACTCTAATTTCTCTAATAAATATTCGGTTGTATGTTAGTTGTGTGAGAAGAAGGGATACTTTGCTGTTGATTGCTGGTATCGGTTTGATAAGGAATTTCAGGGTCTTCGGCTATCTGATCAATCTCAGAAGAAATCTGCTCATGCTAATGTCACCACCACTGACTCAGTCATTGATCCTGATTGGTATCTCGATTCAGGAGCTACTAGCCATGTGACTCATAATGATCATAACATTGTAGACAAGTCAGGTGGTAAGAAACATAAAAAGATAACTATTGATGATGGTTTTGATCTGTCTGTATATTGCTTTGGACACACCACTATTCCTTGTTCCAAATAACGCACCTCATCTTTGTTTCTAAACGATATCCTACATGTTCCAACCATTAACAAAAATTTACTCAGCATATATTGATTATGTGCTAATAACAATATCCTGATTTCATTTTTCTCTAATGTATATGTTATCAAGGATCTCCAAACTAATGCTGAACTCTTTTGTGGATTTACTGCAAATGGTCTCTATCCACTACACGATATTCTCAAAGCTATTTAGTCTATTCGTCCTCCTCAATCAACACAAGATGCTCTTCTTTCTGAAACAAAAGACAAGTTGACATCTAAATTTGGTTTACAATTTCAATGTACTTCTTGTTCTTTTGTTAATTCCTCTGTTGTGTCCTCCTTTAGGATCTGGCACAACAGATTAGGTCATTCATCTTCTTCTGTTGTATAAAAAATAATGCAGCTGTGTAATATTTCCAATAATAAGAAAACCATTTTTGATTTCTGTGACTCTTGTTGTCTTGCCAAATCTCACAAACTACCTTTTTCAACTTCTCACACTCGTTATACTAAGCCTTTTGAATTCGTGCAGATTAATATTTAGGGTCCTTCCCCTCATTTATCTCTTGATGGCTATAAGTATTACATCCATTTCACTGATGCTTATAGCAAATATACATGGCTTTATCCTTTAAAATTCAAGTTTGATGCTTACAGTTCGTTTGTGCATTTCAAAACAATGGTTGAGTTACCATTTCACACCAAAATTGTGGCTGTTCAATCTGATTCTGGTGCAGAATTCCTTAAAATTGGCAAATATTTACTTGAGCATGCTATTATTCATAGACTGAGTTGTCCATATATCCATGAACAAAATGGTGTAGATGAGGGCAAGCATCGCACCATTACTGAAATTGGCTTACCTTACTAGCAAATGCTTCTCTACCATTTTCCTTGTGGAATGATGCTTTTCTTACTGCTGTTTACATTAGTAACCGATTGCCTACTCCTTTACTTGGGGGTATCTCACCCTTTCAACAACTATATGAGAAAGTTCCTACTTATAAATATCTTCGTAGATTTGGTTGCCTGTGTTTTCCATATACCAGACCTTATAATCGTCGCAAAATGGAATATCGCTCCGTAGCTTGTATTTTCCTTGGCTATAGTTCCTCTCATAAGAGCTATTGTTGTTGGGATCCCAAGGGAGAGTGTTTATTTCTCGCCATGTCATTTTCAATGAGTGTGAATTTCCCTATACTGCACTTACTGCCAATACCACCTTACCTTCTACTTCTGTATCTCTACCTTCACGAAATCCACCTATTCTCTCCTCTAGACCTGTCCAGGGTAATAGTACTAACATTTCATCTCCTGCAGCTCTATCTTCTGTTCCAGGATCTGTTACTTGTCCAGCTGCTTCTCTTGACTGCTCAGTTGCTTTTGGTTCTTTGGTGCCACAAATTCAGTCTACACCTTTCAGTTCTTCTTTTCCAATTCGCACAATGACTGCATGATCTATGAATGGCATTTACAAACCTAAGGCCTTGGTAATTGATACTTCAGATGCTGAACCTCCATCCTTAGCTACTACACTTAACTCTCCTCATTGGCAACAGGCTATGGATGAGGAATTTCTTGCTCTTCAACACAATAAAACTTGGCATCTGGTTTCTCTTCCACCAAATAGAAAAGCAATAGGCTGCATATGGGTTTTCAAGAAAAAGACCTATCATGATGGCACCTGGAAATACAAGGCTTGCCTGGTAGCTAAAGGCTTCCATCAGTAAGAGGGCTTTGATTTTAAAGAAACATTTAGTCCAGTTGTAAAACCAATCACTATTCGAGTAGTGCTATATATTGTTGTTGCCCAAAAATGGCCTATACGTCAGATTGATATCAATAATGCATTTCTTAATGGCATTCTTCATGAAGAGGTATTTATGGTCCAACCTCCAGGACATGAGTAGCACAGTCCGCCCCTTGATTGTAAATTGGATAAGGCCTTGTATGGGCTCAAACAGGCACCTCGAGCATGGTTTGAGAGACTTAGATATGTTTTTGGTCAATTGGGGTTTCAGAGTAGTAGATGTGATCAATCCCTATTTGTTGGAATCTCTCAGGGTGATATTACATATGTTCTTGTGTATGTGGATGATA
>JBAGKO010038752.1:0-10299 GCA_037177275.1 Acacia concinna | reverse complement strand
CCAGTTTCGTAATTCACAACACGAGTATCTAAATTAACAACACCAAATACTACATATTTACACTGTGATTTGTTTGTGCTAACATTGTGAATTACGAAACTCGTGTTATGAAAAATTCAGTGGCATTTTTGTAATTACCCAAAATAATAAGTATATATGGAATAAATTGTTTTTTTAAATATGCCCTTATTTATAAGGGCCAAGTAAGAGAGAGAGGAGAGAAAATAGAGTAATAGTGATAGAAAAGTGGCCAGAAACAAAATCTAGCATGGGAAATTATATGAGGGCCAAAAATTAAAAAAAAAAGGTAAATATCTCTTAATAGAGGGAGTAATATATTTTTTTATTTAATAGTAAATCCTTCAAAATTTATGATAGCACAGCTGTAAGTAATACTAAACATATAGTTAATTTTTTTAGCATTTGAAACTCTAATGTTTTGCGTGGATCTTTATAAATAACGTCCTCTGACATTTTTAGATAGCAAGTGAACAATTTTCAAGTTTAACATCTAAAGACGAAGATCAGTAGTATGTGAGTTGAAGCAATTACAGAAACATTTCATAGGCAAACTAGCCACCTTTGTATTGACTTGTGTTGGTAACAAATTGTGAAGTCCCAGTTGGGAAGGTAAGACAAAACGTCTTACAAAAAAGTTTAGATACCTCCTCTCTCTTTTTAAAACCATGAGAATATTTTCATATGATTTGGCATAGAGAAGCTTTCCTTTTTGCAATTTTATCCATTATATTTGTGTCAGCAGTTCCAAGTGAGCGTAAAGTCCTGTGATGTCTCAAGTAAAGTATATGATTTAGTTCAAAAATCTACGTGCCAATCATTTAACCTATACGCAAACCAACTTCCTACATTTACCTATATTTCAAAAAGAGAATTATATTGAGGTCTCAAGTAAAAAAATTAATATAAGAAAGGTTCCTATTAAAAATGAGAAGTTATTATTGATAAGTTGAGGAATTATATTGACAAGCTGAGGAACTATCTGAGACTTATTAAAGAATTAATTTTCTTACTTGAGATCTTATTGTAATTGTCCATATTTCAAATGCCAACTAGCTTTCTCTGTGAATTTCCATGTGCATCCTCTCTCTCTCTCTCTCTCAAAATATATATAGTGGTTCATGTTGGAGTCATCGTCTCACACTGTACAGATTGTTGGCAGCAACACATATAGAAATACCACAAACAAACAGTTCGAGTCACATCTAAGAACACTGTCCTTAAGAATTATTCCTCAAATCTCCTAGTAAATTAGGAAGTGGCACTCCTCAAGATAAAATAAACCCTTCCTACATAAAGTAGGGTGACTGAACATAAAAAAGATAACAGTGTAACTCAAAAGAAGAAAAAGGAGAGGAGCTCAATGTCATATGACCTCAAAGCCTTCTGACCTCAACCTGTACATTGCCTTTTATAAGCAGAAAACCATATAACCATTAGCAACAATAATGACCATTAAATATAGTTTAATAACAATTAAAATGACAATTATAAAATAATAATTAATTATAATTAAATGTAATAAAACCTTTTAAATGTCATTAAAAGTGTTAATTAAAATTCCAATGGTTAGTACGAAGACTCCTCTTATCAACCTTGTTAATAACTCAAGCTTATATTTAATTGTATACTAGGTTTTATCAATCTTCAGTTATATGAAACTTCTTCCTTTAACACACCTACTCACAATATTTCCAACGATCTCCCACATGTGTTAAAAGATGCTCGTAGCCTCATTAGTTGAGTTACACACATAGGAATAACCATTGTATCTGGTGGTCATTTGAATTATGAACCAGACCTAGACTAATAACACTTAATACACAGAGATGTCAATGGTTCTATGGACTATGAACCAACAACTCTTAGTTGTATACTAGAGGCATTAAGAGTCAAATTATACCCCGACATTTCCCGTTCTTAACGTGTTTTTGCACGTTAAAATAGTCATGCACGTGTCCTAGTATTTAATAAATGCTCTAGAGATTTTGCCATAATCTCATAGGAGCAGCTCCACTCTTCATTTGTATACGTGATTTCATAAAATGTATTTGCAATGAGTATACCATTCCATATAATTATGAAATCATTAAGAGCTTTTGCTCAGCCTCATTAAAATACATTATAGGACTTTCTCATGCCATAAGAAGGGATTGGTAATTTATTTTAATGCTAGTAGAACTAACAAATGACTTGTTCTTACCTATTGAAACTCCTTCATGGGATCACCAATGTTGTCATCGCTGTTAATTTCAAATTGGCTTTAGTCTTATTCCCCTTGACTAATTTAATTCTTTCCAGGGTTTTGTTAATGGATCCGTAGGTTAACTTTTTGACCTCACAAACTCGATTGAGATAACTCCATAATTCTTAAGTTAGCTTATTCATATAATATCTCAAACGACTTACACTTGCAATATCATTCTTTTACAATAGTCATTGTCATTTGACAATTACATAACATTGACACCAAGTGCCGATTTCACACTAAAAATTTTTGCTAAGTTTTTAATAACTTAGTCTTCAATTGCAACTATCTTCAGAGTAATAAATTCTAGCTCACACAATATTTTAATTTTGGTTATCAGTGAATTTTGTCATATAAAATTGAAATTTAGGCATCCGTGTATTTGAATACAACGAGAATTCACTTTACATTATACCAACATTTATAGTATCGACATTTATATATTAGAGCAAGGTTATCATAACACATTCACAAAATTAGCAAGAAATATCTCCTAAGATTGTTGGCGTCATATACAAATTGTTAGCAGTAACACATATAGAAATACAACAAACAAATAGTTCGAGTCACGCCCAATGGCACTATCCTTAGAAGATATTTCACAACTCCCAGTAAATTAGGAAGCGGTACTCCTCAAGATAAAAATGAACCATTCCTACATAAAATAGGGTGACAGAACAACAAGAAGATAACCGTGTAACTCAGAAAAAGAAAGAGGAGAGGAGCTTGATGTTATATGACTTTATAGCCTTCTAACCCCAACCTATACATTGCCTTTTTATAGACAGAAATCCATGTGATCATTGAGCAGCAATAATAACCATTAAAGATAGTTTAAGGACAATTAAAATGCCGGTTTCAAAACAAGTATTAATTGTAATTAAATGTAATAAAACCTTTTAAATGTTATTAAAATTGTTAATTAAAATTCCAACGGTCATCTCTAACGGTCAGTTTGAGGACTCCTCTTATTATCCTTTTTACTAATCTTAGTTTATATTTAATTGTATATTAAGTTTTCTCAATCTTGAGTTATATGAGACTTCTTCCTTTAACACACCTACTCACAATATTTTCAACAATTCATGCTTGACTTCAGTAATTGGCCAGAAGAACTCTTTGAAACTAGCGACAACACTATGGGATTCACTTCATTTATTTTCATCACACCAAAATGGCTTTTCTGCGTCTGCTTCTCCTTTTTTGGTGAAGTTGTCAAGTATTTACCTGGTTACGATGGAAAATTACCATTCAAACCGGAAACTAGGTATATACTAGCTAGTATTTCACTTCTCACTCTCTCCAACTTGTCCTTTTTTCTTCTTCTTAATTATTATTTTGTTTGACTTTGGGTTTTAGATACATAAGTGTAATCATTCCGAGCTGTTCTACCACATTGAATCCCAAGGAGAGCCTGAAACAGACCCACTTTTTTTCTGGTTTAGTGGCGGCCGTGGTTGCACTTCCTTCAATGGACTTATTTTTCAAAATGGTAATAATTTCTGTGACTTGATTCTCTTCCCCATTATTCTCTCCCTTCCATGAACAAACCTTATATTTTGTGTGCAGCTCCATTGTAGTTTGATATTGAAAACGACGATGGTGGGTTACCAAGATTACTCGATTATCCATATGCTTAGACAAAGGTAACGTAAGATTTAATTTCACCATATATTGCCTAATCGTTCCCTTCATTGTCGTCATTAAGAACAGTTAATAACATTACAGACAAGTAGTTTTTCGCCTGTTCGTTGGAGGTGATTCCTACTCTAGCATGATTGTTCCATTAATTACCCAGAAAATTGTACAAGGTAAATTTTTAGTTTCTCCCTTGTTTTAAGCTCTTTCCCACACATTTTTTAAATATTATTATCTAGCATCCTGTTGAATGTTTGTGGCTATCCCTTCCAACATGTGTGTCTCCTTTGAAAGTCAAACTTGAGATCAAAAGGTATCTATTAGGACTTTACACCAATAGGCTAACTCTATTTTCATTTGTCTTTCCCACAATTTATTTTCCTTAATTTCCCCCATAAACTTTAGAGTCCATTGTGGTGGAAAGAGTTATGATGGAAAGAAAGGAAGAGAATAGAAAATTTCTGAATTTCTGATAGCTAACTAGTGGGTTTTGTATACATTACAATGGAATATAATTCGTTGAGAAAAAAGTTATGTTTATGTGATAAAAATGATGAATTGGGAAGAAGTAAAGAGTAAATTACTTTTATATCCTTGATTTAAAATAATTAGTTTTTTGTTTCTAATAATTGAACATGTTAAAATAAGGTTTAAGGGGTAACCAGCACCTTGAAGCATTTTTTTCAAGTATAGACAGTGGTGCTCTATAGTATTTAGTGGTGTGCTCGGCACTACCCTAAAATAATTTTTGATATGTACCAAGAATCTTTTTTAGAAAGGCTTTTCTAATCTTAGAAAGGTCTATTGATGGGCATTATTCCTTGATTACTTTCATTGCATAGTTCGATTCCCGGATCTTCTAGCTTTTCGTTCTCTCTATTGATTCCAATAAATAGAGACGTTTTTAGATCCTACCCTGTATGCCTTCCAATTCTAGATCAATGCACCTTAACCTGCTAAATAAATATGTTTCAAGTATTCTCTCAATGTACCAGAAAAATATTCCAGGGTGCCAAAATACTTTAAGGCACTTATGCAAATGAAAATATACTTCATAGTACTAGATGCACATTAACATTTAAAGCTAATTTTAATTATTATTATTATAAATAATAAGAACAATTCCAATCATGAACAAATTTAATAAATCAATAATAATTTTTAATAATGACAATTTTAGTCATTGCCTTCAATCAATATCATCATAACGGAGACGAAGAAGAGGGATTATTTTGAGGGACAAACTTGTCTTATAAAAGTAAGCCTGACTGTAAAAGTAATTATAAATTCAGTTCATCCTATTTGGTAAGCTTTACAAAAACCCGATTACGTTTAGGATAAATGACAGGGTTTACTTTTGTGATTGAAAAATCTTGTTGAAACTCCCCTAACAAAAATTTCTTCAATTTACCCTCTTCGGCTTGCTCCAGATATTCCCTCCACGTATCTTGATGAACTAAACGAATCTGTCTCAAATTCCCCACCGTTACGATTGCTCTGCATCCCCCTATAATTGCCATCATGATGGATGCTTTTTTGTACAAGATGAAGGAAGGACGTGAAGTACCAAGTCATAATGCTAAATGATGCCACACGAGAAAGCAAAGATGCAAAAGCTCATAAATGAGGAGGAATCAAGAAGCCAAGGACAAACAAAAATCCCATAATGAAAGCCTCAGGTATTATTCAACATAAATATTAAAGGGAAAAAACAACCTAAGGAAAAAAAAAATTGGAAATTGAAGGAATCAAAAATCACCATGGCAACCCCATCAATAGTAAAGATAGAATTTTTCATGTGAATATCCAATGTTTAAAGCCACAATTAAGAATCAAAAACTTTAAAGTCCATCCTTCCCCAATCCCCATTAAGAACACAGAGTAAAAACTCACTTAAAATGGTAACATCCGAGTCCATGCTTGACGCCGTACTTGAACTTGCCAACATAACAGCTACCATCGAAGCAAGTTTGGACTCCCATACCACGGCTACCCATTGAACTACTCTCCAATGTAAGAATCCCCTGTATAAAACCTATAAACCCCATAGCCAATAACTTTGTCCGATCTCGCTGCCAGCCATCTGATAGCTTCTCGGGTTTATACTTGGGACACAAGAGATTGAAGAGGCCTGGGCAAAAATGAAGGAAAATAAAGAAAATATAAAGACGATGAAGAAGCATTGGGGGAGAAAAGTAAAGGTCATGAAATAAATGAAGAGAGAGAAATTGGTAGAAAAAGGCAAAAAGGCTTAACTTTATATTCATGAAAGAGATGGAATGTACTAAAGGAAAAGGAAACCAGCAGGCTTTTCAAATTTTTCATGGAGCACATGCAATATTTCATATGGTTTTTAGCTTGACATAGAGCCTAAAGCAATTTTTAAATGAGCATTTTCGCTTAGATGAATAGTAATTTGAGTCTATAACCATGTTAAAGTCGTGTTTTTGGATCGGGCTTCACTAAACACATTATATATACATATTGATAACAGAGATAGGTTGCATTTCTTTTTTTATATATATATAAATTTTTGGAAGGGTAGGGCGAGCCGTCAATTACTCTCAGGCGTTAACCTAGGCACCATGGAGATAGGATGCCTCCCCAAGCGCCACAACTGGAACCACAACTAAGTGGTTTTTCTAGGAATCGAACACCACTCCATTTAGTTTTTTCATTCTCTCATGTGCGGAGAATACGCGTTTCCAGACTTTGAACGATGAACTGCAACATTTGGGTGAGTCTTTCGTTGAATGTAAATCTAAAACTGCTACTCATTTTATGGGTGTAGAATCTTCTTTATTATCAGCGAACTCAAGGCTTCAGAGTGTTGAAAACTCAATGGCTTCTTTATCTCATTCGGTAGATGCTTTAACCAGAGGTTTGGATAATTGGACTCAATTTCATTCTTCCAGTTCTCCGTTTGGGTCTAGTACCAGTTCTTTAGGCAATCATCAGTCGGGGTCACAATTTGGTAGATAGATTAAGTTAGACTTCCCTCGTTTTGATAGGTCTAACACTGAGTTGGGTATTTCGTACTGAGCAGTATTTCTCCTTCTACTAAATTCCAAATCACTAACAGATTATGGTAGCTTCTGTCCATTTCAATAGGTGTCGTTCCCTAGTTTTAGATGCTCCAAAAGACCAATCAGGTACCGACATGGCGTGCCCTTGCTCTTACGATTGAAAAACAATTTGGTCCCCCTCACATTGAGAACCCTTGAATCCAGTTGTTCAAATTGCAATAAACAAGTTCGGCAATAGATTTTCATACGTCTTTCATGGCTATGGCGAACAGAGTGGATGGGTTGTCCGATGACGCTATGCTTGATTGTTTTCTCAGTGGTTTAAAGCCCAACTTGCGTAGAGAAGTGCTAACCCAAGAACCTTTTAGCCTACATCGAGCTGCTTCGTTAGCCTATTTATTTGATGAGAAAATTAACCCTACCGGGTCGAGTACATGAGGTCTGTTTGGCAGCATGTCTTGGTCTAGTGCATCTGTTTCTAAACCTTCCGCTCCGGCACTGTCAATGCTTCTTCCATGGCCTCTAAACCTTCTTTGGGTATTTTGTCGACACCACCTTTAAAAGCAACATCTTCGATTAAGTGACTCACAGCAGTGAAAATGCAATTGAGTCTTGAGAAGGGGTTGTTACAATTTCAACAAGAAATTTAGCTAGAATCATAAGTGTCCGAATAAGCACTTCTTGTTGCTTCAGGTGGATAATGACGATTCTTTATCGCCACCGAAACTTAATAAGGAAAAGGAGGCAACAGATGTGCCGGCTTCTAATTCTACTATTACTGAGGTACCACATGTTTCTTTTCATGTGTTTCATGGTTCTTCAAGCCAGACAACTATCCGTTTTGCTAGAACAATTAATGGCACCACCATGCAAATTCTGGTTGATGGTGGCAGCTTAGATAATTTCATTCATCCACGCATTGTGTCCCATTTGAAGTTGCCTCTGTTCTCCTCTGATGATACCATTATGGTTGGTAATAATAGCCAAATTATGAAGGGTGAAGGTATGATTCGAAACTTTGTGGTTAATATTCAAGGCCACAACATTACTCTCTTTGCTTATGTCTGTCTATTGCTAGTTCTGATTTGGTAATGGGTTCCTCCTGGTTAGCTATACTTGGTCCACATATATCTGATTACAGTACAAGTACTATAAAATTTTATTTGCACGACTCTCTCATTACCTTTACTGGTACTCAAATTGCATCCATGAAACCTTTACAATACAATCACTTTTGTAGATTACAAAGTACGGGTGCTATGCAGGAATTGTTCACGTTACAATGTGTTTCTCCAAATGTCTCAGATGATTTTATTTTGTACGAGGGTCAATACAAAAAAATGGCACTTTTGTAGCAGTTTATTTGTAGCGGTCAAATGAAATCGCTACAAAATGCAACATTTGTAACCGCTACAAATTAGCAACACTATGCATAGTCGACATATGTAGTGGTTTAAAGTTTAAAACTATTACAAATTTATGCGCCAACTTGGCACCATGTGGCGCAAAGATGGCATGACATTTGTCTCAGTTAATTTGTAGCAGTTTCTATGAACATAACCGCTACAAATGTTCAGCATGTGCAAGCGGTTTTTTTTTGTAAAAACTGCTACAAAATGCAAAGGGTTGCATAAAAACTTCTACAAACTTTGCGCAAAAGTCAAGGACGCCTTTGCAGTTTGTAGCGGCTGGTATAACAAGAAACCGCTGCAAATGTAACACATTTTCACCTCTAAATAGCCCCTTACCCCTCCATTTCAACGTTTTGACAATTTCTTGCTTTGAGAGTGACATCTAGAGATTTTCTACAGTTCTAAAGAGCTACCCAGATCCAACTATAGTTCTTCCGTTTTCAGGTTAGTTTTATTGTTTCATTTCTTTATTTTGTTTTCTATTTATATTTATCTATGCATAAGTTTATTTGTTATTTTTATTTCTTTTATTTTTTATATGATAATTTAATTTTTTATTTTGTTATAATAATATTTTTATTACATTTGTTTTATTTGTATTGTATTTGAATTTATTTTTTATAAATTTTATTTTTTGTTTTTTTTTGTTTTTAATTTTTGCTATAATTGTACTTTTATTGCATTTACTTATAATTTAAGTTGTTATATTGTATTTTATTTTTTGTTATGTTTTTAAAAAAAATTTATAATTATAGTTTTATTTCATTTATTTATAATTTAATTTGTTACATTGTATTTCATTTTTTATTATGTTTTATTTCATTTATTTATAATTTAATTTGTTACATTGTATTTCATTTTTTATTATGTTTTATTTCATTTTTGTTATAATTATAGTATTATTTGGTTTGTTTAGTCTTCATTCTATTTCTATTTATTTGTTCCTTTTTTTTTTGCATGTATTTTTTTATTTCATGTCTTGTTTTTATTTTTTGTTTTTTCAAAATTTTTATTATAATTATCTTTTTATTATAATTTAATTTGTTATCTAGTATTCCATTTTTTCTTTGCTATGTGTTTTGAATTTTTGTTATAGTTACAGTATTATTTGATTTCATTATAATTTAATTTGTAATATTATATTTAATTTATTAAATTTACTGTTTGTTTTTAATTTTTGTTATAAGTATACATTTATTTCATTTCTTTATAATTTAATTTGTGACAGATCAAAATTTAATATTTTTTATTTTTGTTTTCAAAATTATTGATATTGATATAATTATAATTGCAATTGATTTCTTTAGTTTGTATTCTATTTATAGCTATTTGGTTATAAATGTTTTATAGAGTTTTTTCATTTATGTTTTTATTTGTTATTTCTTATTTTTTATAATTTTTTATTTTATTTCAGGTATCAGTATGTCTTCACGGTGGGAAGGGAAGCAGGTGATGGATGAGACTCCGAGACGACCACTGAGGGGCGGGAGAAGTTGGGGGAGACAGCATTTGAGACCTAGTGTGCCCCACCTATGCCTACAGAGTAGGTTACCACACTGATGGCTCCAGAGACAATCACCCCGCACACGACTGGACCGATGCTGCAGTAGGCAAGTGTGGAGGTTCCAAATATTAGCATCGATGACTACAAGGAGGCTGAGGAGGTGGTACACCCCAATATGCCTCTTGTGAGAGATATGGAGCACTTCTTGGACAAGGAAAAGGAGAGGGATCATAATCATCCTCGACCGTCATCTTCGAGACAGGCAAGGTTTGAGGTGGATGTTAAAGGCAAGAAAAATATCAATAGATAATAAATATTGTAATTAATGTTAGACGTAATAAATAATTTATTTATCTTTTGTTTTAATATGTGATCAAACCATATTTTTTAGGAAATTCCTTGATATATTTGGGCAATTAATCATAAATTTTGGACTTAATTGCATTTATTGTG
>JBAGKO010038741.1:0-10300 GCA_037177275.1 Acacia concinna | reverse complement strand
CAGTTTGTTTGGTTGAGTAACTCTTAGGATTAGATATGGATATTTATTTCTTAGATATCTTGATCTGATTTGATTCGATTCTATGGTTTGCTTTAGATTTGTCAGTATAAAAGTGTATTTGTACTTTCTTTTATCTGGTGATTAATAATAATATTTTGGAGGTTCATGTTTGAGAAAATTGCAATCAGGTCCTAATTAATAGACTTGATGAAAACCAAGTCCCTCAAAATCATAAAATTGCAATGAAGTTCTAAGAGACATGGATGATATTAATTTCTAACATGAAAGTGCAATTTTACCCCTTTGTTAGTATTGATTACTAATTGTATCATGCCTGTATGATTTATGCTATTGTTTCAATGAGTGCGTGAGAGGGTGTCAATTTTTGCTGTAGAGATAATGTTCTGTTTTTGTGTACTTATACAAGGCTAAATGGAAATGATGAATCTTTATGTGTTTATAACCCTTGTTATTTGATTCCAAAATGTATAGTCAATATAGTACTCTCAAGTTGTTGATGTTGTTCATGTAGTTATTAATAACAATTTAGTTCTGCTGGGTGACATAAAAGATGGTAAGTACATCTAAAAAGCATATATTATGCTTCTTGCCTTTAGGTGAAATTTTTAAATGGGGGAGATTATGATTTGCAATATATGGGGTAAGTGTTATAAAAACGCTCTAAAGGAAGGCACTATGAATAAGAAGTTGAGAATAATTATAGCATCAACTTTTAGAAGTAGTAAAATTTTAATGAAATATACGCTGACCTTTACCTTTGCGGACCTTGTAGATATAAAGAAGTAGAAAATTTTATTAAATTTAATGGAAAAAATGGTCATGTGTATATAGGAGAGACTGTATATGAAAATACAAAACCAACAAAAAATGATGCAAGAGAGAAACAATATGTACAAGTTATATTTGCTTTTTCAACTAATATTTTCTCTAATCACTTGTTGTTATGTAAAGTTATCATTGAATGCTCTAATCTTATTATTATTAACAAGGGCAAAATTATACTGTCAATTTCAGAATTAATAGCACCAAAGTCCCTAAAGACTTCATTATAATTTGAAGATTTCGAGGGATCTAGTTATCATTAAATATAACCTATTGCAATTTTCCCTTCTTATTTCCCCAGCAATATAATCCTTCAAATTTTAACACACCTAACCTAACTTATCCTCATTTTAAGTGGTTTTTATTCATTGCTCGGTCAAGAGCCAAAGTCTAGCCTGGTCCCCACTTTGATTGTTTAACCCTATAATCATAGAAAATAAATTCAAATGATCCGTATAATTTATACTTATTCTTACAACCCCGCTCCTTGAGTACTAGGAATCATCATTGATCATCAGAAAATGGTTCGTTTCATGAATTCTATCACGCCCTTTCTGCTCCTTTGTCCTATAATCCTTTTGTTTACTGGAATCAAAGGACAATTCATTTGTTCAGGCCCAACTTATTTGCCGAACAGCACATACCACACAAATCTCAATCGCTTACTTTCTTCCCTTTCCTCAAACGCCAATCAAAGTGATGGATTTTACAACAGCACCGTCGGACAAAATAGCGACTCCACCATCTACGGCCTCTTCCTCTGCCGTGGAGATGCCACCGTGCCGGCTTGTCAAGAATGTGTTTCCAATGCAATCAAAGATATCACAAGCCCCCAGAAATGCCCCAATACTACACAAGCCGTGGGTTGGTACGACAAGTGCATGATAAGATACTCAGATACGTATTTCTTCTCCATAGAGCAAGATAACCCCACAGGCATCCTGTACAACACCGCCAACGCAACAGACCCCACCAGATTTATGAAACTGGCGGTAGATGCCCTGAGTGCGGTGGCGAAACAAGCAGCTTACGGTGGCGGTGGCAAGAAATTTGCAACCAAAGAAGCAAACTTTAGCGATTTTCAAACTATATATTCTATGGGGCAGTGCACGCCGGATATAACTGCAGATGAGTGTTATAACTGTCTCAGAAAAACAAGTGCAGAGTACCCGATTTGCTGTTTTGGGAAGGTAGGGGGAGTAGTCCGTGCCCCCAGCTGCAACGTAAGGTATGAAGTGTACCCCTTCTATGGAGTTACTTTGCCACCGCCGTCTCCACCTCCATCTCTACCGCCAAAGACCCCTTCCAATGGTAAGGAATTACTCTCTCCCACCCTCAATAGAAGACATAGTTAGCTAATTTTATTCCATTGAGGAAGTTAGTTAATATGATATTATCTTTTAAAATACTCTAGACATCTTAATTTGTTCATTCTCTATCCTTTTTTATTATTGTTGAGAATGCATAAATATTGATCATCTTGCTTTCTAAATAGACGTATGGCATAAAAACAATATCATTACCTAAAATCAGAAAAATATATGAACTTAATGTTTTGTTTTTGTTCAGACAAAACCAAGATTTCAGATAGGGGAAAGATCTCAGTTGGGACAATTACGGCCATAATTGTTCCAGCAGTGATATTTATATTGATTGTCTCGGTCTGCTTCTTCTGCCGTATTAAAACGATAGCCAAAAAGAAGAATTCCTCATTCCGCCAACAAAGTGACGGTACGATAATTATCAGATTTTATGTTTCAGATCCTAGCTAGAATACTTGTTTGATTCGTAATATTGAGCACTTTTAAAAAGAATAACTTGGTTCAAAACATAAGTTAATTATAAGATATTTAATCCTCATTTTACAGTTCTATCCCTATAATTAATGCTCATTTCTAATTTAGCCCACACATTAAATTTTTAATTATATTTTTCAGTAAGGGTAAAAGTAAAAAAAAAAAAAAAAATCAATTTATGACATTTTTAATGAGTTAATTGTTATTAAAAAATAAGTTGATTGTCACTTTTTATTTCCGGTGAGTTAGTTAAAATGCACTTTATTGTTGACTAGAGTGAGTATAATTTTGTCATAGTTCATGAATATGAGGAAGTTTCTTTTGATGAGTGGCTTCCTGAATTTACAATTATAATGAACATACACTTTTCAATTGACTATTCAGACATATAGGGATGTTTTATTTTACTGTTTTAGTTAAGAGCTAGCTGGGGTGCAAGAAAGTTGTTTGTTAATTGATTCATTTTCTGTCTTTGGTTATATAGTTGACATTTCAAGTGTAGAGTCTCTGCAATTTGATTTGGATGCCATCAAAACAGCCACAAACAACTTCTCTCCTGACAATAAACTAGGTCAGGGAGGATTTGGTGAAGTATACAAGGTATACAATTGAAAGTACTAAGGACTATAAATTATTTGTTTGTAAATGGTTTTTAAGAAGTATTTTTATTCAGGGTATCCTACCTGGTGGCCAAGAGTTAGCTGTGAAGAGGTTATCACGTAGCTCCAAACAGGGTGTAGAACAATTTAAAAATGAAGTTGTTACCATGGCAAATCTTCAACATAAAAATCTTGTAAGGTTACTAGGATTCTGCTTGGATGAGGAAGAAAAGATACTCATATATGAATTTGTGCCCAAGAAAAGCCTAGATAGATTTCTATTTGGTAAGTTTCGTAGTTTCTTTCTATTTTTGTTTTTTTTTGTTTTTACATTTAAGTACATGTTAATTTATCCAGTCATAATAGTTTAATTGTTGATCCTACAGAACCTAGAAATAGAGAATTGAATTGGTCAAAGCGTTATAAGATTATTGAAGGCATTGCAAGGGGGTTACTTTATCTTCATGAAGATTCTCGACTCAAAATTATACACCGTGATCTTAAAGCTAGTAATGTATTGTTGGATGAAAATCTGAATCCAAAAGTTTCCGATTTTGGTATGGCTAAAATCTTTGGAGTTGATCAATCCCATGCAGACACAAGTAGAGTCGTGGGTACATAGTAAGTTATGTAAATAAAATCATGTTTCCATGCCAATTGTTTTGTGTCATATTCTATATTGAATTAGAGAGAAGATACATTGATATGTTCTATTTTGCAGTGGTTATATGGCTCCTGAATATGCTATGCATGGTCAGATTTCAGTCAAGTCTGATATATATAGTTTTGGTGTTTTAACTTTAGAGATTATCTCTGGCAAAAGGAATACATCTTTCTATATATCAAGCTGTGCAGAAGACTTGTTAAGTTATGTAAGTAGATTACCGAAGTGAATAAGCTCAAATAGCAGATAGGGAGATCAAAATCTTGTAAAGATTGATTACATATATATATATATATATAATTGTATTTGCAGGCTTGGAAGCTGTGGAAGAAAGGGACGCCATTAGAATTGCTGGATCCTAGTCTAGGAGATTCTTATTCAAGAAACGAAGTTATTAAATGCATTCATATAAGTTTGTTGTGTGTTCAGGAAACCCAAGCTCAAAGACCTACAATACAATCCATTTTGGTGATGTTAGGTAGTGACTCTGTCACCCTACCAGCCCCTGAAGAGCCAGCATTTTTTGTCGATCATAGTGGAACAGATTCAAACAAACTCGACACTGATCAATCAACAAGTGGGTCTGTGCAATGGTCTGTGGATAAAGATCCGATTACTGACTTTTACCCTCGTTAGTGTCCTTCTTTATTACTCCTTTGCTCCTTATAAGGAACAACTACTAAAAGCACGCAGCTTAAAAGTTTGTTCAAAGCAATATATGTGTAACTTTTGTACTTTGCAATTATACTAGTATTTAGAAAGTGTGTACATGAGAGATAATGGGTGGAAAATTATTGTAAAGAGATAATGAGTGGCATATATATTTAATGAACTTACTAGCTAGTATGGATATCATCATCAATATATATATATATATTTAATAGTGCTAGTTTCTTCTTGATTGGTCCAAGTGTATGGTTAATTTTATTCAATTTTCTTTTTTCCATAATAATTTACATGTATTAAATGCTTATTTAATTTAGTTTACTTATTTAATTTGAAATTTGAATAACTACGCGTCACATTATTAATCTAAGATTAATTTTGTTTACCTATGTAGTTTCAACCCTCTTCCTGCAAACTTTCAGATTTTCAATTAAATAAAGTTGATTGATAGGATAATGATTTGAATGCAATTTATTTATTTATTTATTTAATAAACCCTTAATATTTGACGGGTTACATTCTTCTAACCCGTGCATTGCAACTGGTTGGTTATGTAGATGTTAGATTTTTATCTAAAACATATAATGGTAGATCACAAATAAGTTATCTATTTTATTTGTGGAGGTGCAACTATTGCATGGCAATGTATGAAATAAACTATATCACCTATATGATCTAACCATGTAGAAATTTTAGTACTACATGAAGCAAGTCAATAATGTGTATGGTTTTCGTCAATAATACACCACATAAGAATCACTTGTGGTTTATCTCCAAGAAAAATATCCCAACAGTTTTATATGATAATAATGCTACATGCATTACGCAACTAAGAGAATGGTACATCAAGTATGAGTGAAGGAAGCATATTTTGCCAAAATTCTTCTTCACTCGTGACTTTCAAAAGGATGATGAACTTACATCCAACAAATCTGTTCAAGTAAAAATCTAACAGATTTATTCTCTAAGGCACTTCTCACTACAATATTCGAAAAGCTTGTCTATGACATTAGTCTTCATAAGTTTAAAGAACAACTGATGTTGTCAAAAGAGAGAGTTGATGTACGCAATACTCTTTTTAACTTATCTAGATCTTGCCTCAATGAATTTTCTTGATAAAGTTTTTAACAAGTCAAGGTTAAAAAATGTGTCAAAGAATAATATCTGTCTTATTGCATGTTTAATTTATTTGTTCATTGTTTACCTATAAAATATTGTTCTTGGGAAGGTGTGAGGAAGGTGATTATACCATCTGCCAAGCTTCAGAAATTGGTCATAGAAGAGCCAATCTATTTCAATAAATATAATAATTCAAAAATGGCTGATGAGTCTGTAATTCATTGAAAAATGGTCTGAGATAGTTCAGTTTTAGTGGTCATTAACTCCCTTTCGAACGCAGTTAAATGAGGTGCTTGGGCATATCGTTTTTTCATGCGGTCACATTTTAAATAAACTCAAATGAATTTATATTTGAATGTTAACGTTAGTTTTGTTTTCCAACCTCAGTACGTTTAAATCTCTTTTATTCGAATGTTAGAGATTTTATATTTTCATTAAATTTAATCTCTTTAATGATAAAAAGAGATAGAACGACACTACATAGTATTTGATTATAAACCCAAAGAATAATAACTTTTTTAAACAATAGCTTAAGAATATTTTATAACAATAAAATCATAATGTTCCTATCCAAATCATATTAAAATTGTTTACAAAGGAAAAATCCCATTTAAAGATGTTTGAATTACTCAAATTGTAATTTAAGTAACTGCAAATTGTAATTTAAGTAACTGAACTTAATAAATTATATATAGGTTTATGCGCCCTAGTTAGATATTTAAAATTTCAGTCAAATTACATAAATATCCTTTAGTTTTATTGAAAAGTATTCTCAATTAATTCTTTAAAAGTAGGAGTGTATATAATTTTTTTTATCTTAGAAGTATATATAATTGAAAACTATGAATTCTTATGTATTATAATGTTTCACAAGTATTTTTATATGAGAAATTTTCTTTTTGTAAAATAATAATTATAGATTATTTTCAGGATATATATACAATATACTGGTTCAAAATTTAAACCGGAGTCTTAAACTTTTGAATAAAAATATAAATACATAAATATAATAATAAATCTCTACAATATGTAGATCGACTGTGACAATAGATTCCAATTTATTCTGATAAATTTTCCTTTTTTGTAAAACCAAATATTGTATATAAAAAGAATATTGTATATGATTAATGTTTGGAGAGGAGTATGTGAATAAGAATGAACTAGTCCTATAGTACTTCATAAGAAATTAACTGATAGAGTAAATAATAGAGTTATGCTTTTAAGTTTTTTTTTATTTTAATAAATAAGGAATATGGATATAATTTGACCAAAATTTTAAATTTTGAATTAGAACGTATAACCTGATATATATAATTTATTAAGTTTAGTGATTCAAATTAAAATTGGGTAATTCAACCATCATTTTATATCAAATTTTCCTTTTACAAATACGTGTCTTAGATATAGACATTTTTTTATATCTCTTATTAAAAAACGGTTTAAAACTGTTAGTTTTACAGAATTCACTAGTTTTGATCAAATTTTAATGACTGTCGTAGTGATATTGGATTTCAATGTATTACCTTTTCATCTATTTTTTTTTTTTGCTTTCATTTCATAATTCTGTATCATGAGATGATGATGTAAAGTTTACTAATTAATAATTTTGTAAGTTTGCACTGAAAGTTTCATAAAAAAATTCTGACTTCGAGTGCTTTCAGCTAAAATTCCCCCGTGGCTAATACATTATTTATACATCCATATTTCTTCTTGGAGGAGGACATGAATGTGTATGAAGTATGAACAAATGTAACATAAATGATAAATTGCGTTGTTATTATTAGAAATTTTGGCGTTTTGCTTTAATTTTTGTACAGTTAAGCTAAGTGGGTGCTGTTTTAATTTGTTGAATTTGGTGAAGTTGCTCAACAATGTTCACATGCAAAACAGATGGAAGTTATTAATTGCAACGTATAATAATAATAATAAAAAGTTAAATGCAAATATGTTAGGCTTCATAAATTGTGATTAGGTTGCGAGTTATTTACTTCAATACTAAATATAAAACTTAATTAACTTTTTTTTAGAAGTTAAGAAAGCAAAATAAACTTAATCATAGTATATGTTATATATTATTGAAATATAAATTAATTTATAAGTCACTGAGACTGGAGATAGTATTAGGGATTTATTATATTTCGACGCATGTAGTCATTGGCTTTGTACCTCTGAACTGTTGTCATTGCTCTACCCTCTTATAAGATGGTAAGATTTATAACAGTTGTGGGAGGCATAGTTGACCCTTATATTAAAATAAATAAATTAAACATGTAACATTATCAATGTCTTCCCGCCTCAAATTTAAATTTTATTTTGTCTCTAAATCATGTAGTGAAATTTCAGATTTTTTTTAAGTTGAAATTAGTCGTCTACTTTTTTTACTTTTATTTTTTCTCAAATATTGCAGCTTAGTTTTGTTGTTTTTGTTTTTGGTACACTTTTTTTTTATAAATATAAACTTTCATTGTCTTTCACTCCTTCCAGTCCTATATATAATATTCGGTTGACTTTTTAGAGAAATTAAGGAAGGTAAATAAGTTATTTAATCATATACTATGTAGTATAGATTAAATTACACGGACCTCTCTTGCATTTTACCTTAATTACATGAATATTCTATCTATTTTGAAAACATGCACATAAGTTCAAATAGTTAAGTCCGTTCAATATTTTTATTTTAAATTAAAATTTATATCCAAATAAATTTTATTTACTAATTTACCCTTCATCATTACCAATTCCCTAATTTTGGCTAACACTTATAAGTAATGTAAGATTTTTTTCTTTTTATTAATTTATTTTTTACTTTTGCAAATAGTTATCTATTAATTTCTTTTCATATTGAAATAAAGACTTAATTTTTTTTATAACATATAGGAAATTTTGAACATATATCTATTAAAATCTTCTTTTTTGTGTAAAAAATTATTTTTGGGCAAAGAAGATAAATGGTTATTCGTTTGCTGAAAGACGGGTATTTTGGTCAAAGCATCTGTTTAGAAGTCAAACTTAACAGTCAATTGTTCGCACAACAAGTGCACAAGTCATGCCAAGTACTAAAATGATAAGTAAAGTATCATTCTCATGAGGATTTGGTTCTAAAACCAGGTTAAGTATCGATTATTATACTTTCGCCTAATTTAAGTGATTCAAAATGAAGGGTGAAGGGTAACTATGAAACAAATATAAACTAAACTAAAAAGTAATATAAACAAGTGACTATTTAACTTCAAGGAAAATGAGACCTAGCATTATTTATCCCCTTTATACTTCATAAATATTGATAAATTTCCTCTCTATTGGTAATACAAATGATTGAGTATATGTGTTAGTCTAGGGTTCAAAAACACTTGACAAAGGTCTCTCAAGTTAGATCAAGTCTTTATCTTCACTAAAATGCACAATCTCTTGATACAATTAGTGAAAATTAACATTAAGCAAATACCTTAATGTGAAAATGCAAGATTAGTAAATATATCTATATTTTACTAATAAGCTATACATTTATCAAGTAAAGTTTAAGTCAAGCATTATTTTAACCTAGTTCTACACCTAAGTTAACTTTCTCAAGACAAACCCAAGTGAACAAATCACTCTAAATGAAGGCCCAAACTGAAAAGCTTTGAGAGATAAAATCAACACAAAATATCATTAACTAACAAAAGAGATGAGTATTCAAAAGTTAATCCATACAAATGGTCAAAATAAACATAGAATTAAAGTTCTAGCTACACATGCTCATAAACCTATGAGAAAATGGTGATAAATTAGGAAAATAGAGCACCAGCAGAAAATGACAACAAAGAATAGAAGATGGAGAGGAAAAACCAAGAAAATGAAGCTTGAATCTCTTCAAATCCTCAATCTCCACTTGATTCTCCATCAAAATCTCCAAGCCCTAGATAGAGAAGCTCCTAAGTTGCCCCCAAAATGCCGTAGAAGTGAACAAGTGAGTCTCTTGTCAAGCTATAAGGTATTTATAGCTCTTAGTTCTGTTTTGGTGTCAAAAAACACAGCTTTAATTAATGTAGTTTTGGCTAGGGATGAGCATGGACTAGACTAGATTGGGTTGGACATCAACTTGAGGTCTAGTATAAGGAAAACCTCAGGTTGCATAAGGCAACCTATGGTCTAGTCAGGTCCAATACCAACATAAGGTCAAGCTGGACCAAACCGAGTTTGATGGATTGGTCCAGGGGGTCCAGTCTAGGCAGTTTAGACCTAAATTTTAAATTTCTTTTTATGGTTTTCTTGTTGGGAAAAAAATTTAAAACTCATAATCACAATTACAATAATAACATACCTACAATCATATAAAGATTATTCTAAAAAATGAACTAAATTATAAAATACCTACAATAATAACATACCTACAATAATATGCATTTTACTTTGAAGGGAGGTATATATATGTTTTTAAAATAGATGGGAGGTTTGTGTAATTTAATTAAAACATAGGGGTATCAATATATTTTACTCTATTATATATCAGTTTGCAAATTAGGCAAAATAATATGAAGAAACGATAAATGAAAATGGAAAAAATCTTAAATAAATAGCAGTTGAATTATCTAAATTCTAATTTGAGTTACTGAACTTAACAAATTATACAT
>JBAGKO010038611.1:0-10303 GCA_037177275.1 Acacia concinna | reverse complement strand
GTACCTTAGTTTCTTTTTGAAATGTTAACATCCTTTTGGGGTTTTTGAATTTGGGGAAGTATTTTTCTGAAATTCTCCCATATAAGATTTATGTAATTTAAAAAAAATTAAAGAAGATAAATAAATTACTTAATTATATTATATGCAGTTTATCATTATGTTATATATTAAATTTTAAATTAAATTAAATAATTTAAAAAAACGATAAATTTAAATGCTTAAAAGTAATATAATTATTTTTTTTATATTTTTTTAAAAAATCAACTAAATCTTATATTTTAAATTGAAAATAATATTTTAATTATATTGTAGAGAGATTAAACAATTAACTAATTGTTTTTTTACAAAGAGTTAACAAATCCTCTACATATATAATTAGTATAGATGTTTTCACAAAAAAAAAAACCTATAAATTCTCTGCATATTAGCTAGTCACAAATAATTAGTTTGCCTATTTTTCTTAAGAAAGTCTTATATTTAAAATAAAAGAGAGTAGTTCATTTCCAAAATACAAACAACATGTAATTGAGCTTGAATTTCGTTTGGTTTTGATTTCTCTTCCTATTTATTTAAGTGGAAAGGGACGTGTCAAAGAGTTAATGTACCTTCTTCTTTTTTTTGGACAGTAGAGGTAATGTTTTACATGTGAGATTCATATGCAAGACGGGTTGGCTCCCAAATTGATTGATTTAGGATAAGAATATTGATTTAATTAAGGATTCATACAAGTGCATGCATGCATCTTAAATATTAGTACCTCCCATCATAAATACGGGGAAAAATAAATGAATAATTTATATTTTACATGAATTAAGAAATAACTAAATTATTTATTTTGTACAAAGAGGTCACAAATTCTCTACATATATAAATAGCATAGATATTTCTGTAAAAGAATGCAAATTCTTTACATTTTGAAAAATTCCAGAAAAATACCTACAAAATTTCAAATTAGTTTTGTTTCACAAATAATTTAGGTGTTGGCTATACTTAATTAGTAATTCCCAACTCTTTCACACAAAATAACTAGTACATATTTTGTTTCATAAATTGATCTCTTTAAATAAATTTTGAAGGTATTTTTCTGAAATTTCTTCTATTAGTTACAAATAATCAATTTACCTATTTTTCTTGATTCCTATGAATCAATTAGTAAAGCTTACATTTAAAATAAAAGAGAGCACTACATATATTTTGTGTAAATTACATATATAAGCTAACCTTTCTTATTAATTTTTCAATAGATCAATATTAAATATGTAATTTAATTAATAAAAAATCACATTGATCATGAATCATGAACAGGCGATGTGGCTATTTTAAATCTCACGCATTTTTTATCCTTTCAATATTTGCCTAGATGTTTCAATGAATTTCCTCTTCTTTTTTTTTACTTATTTTTGTCATAGATTTTAAATTCTCCCTTGGTTCTAATTATAAGAGCCTTTTAGATAATCTTAAGAGAATCTTAAGAAAGCTAATTACATTACTTAATCATATTATATATTGTGTTATATTACATTATATATTAGTTTATAAGTCAAATAACATAATTTGTAGAAAAAAGAAATATTTTAATATTTTAAAGTAATATAATTAGCTTTCTTAAGATTTTTTTAGGATTCTTTAAAAGGTCCTTATAATTAAGACTGAAAGGAGTATAAACTTATCTTTGAACAATTCTTTTGTTTTATGGAACTCTTTGAACGGATTTATACTACTTTAGTTTGATGTTCTTTAGAGAAATAATATTAAATAAAAGCAGCATGCCAATGGAATAGACATGGAATTGAAAAGAACTTACAAACCATCTACTTAAATTAATGACTTGACTGCATGACATATTCACACACACACACATATATATATATAACACGTTTATTATATTCTCATTTTTATGACTTAAAAAAATACTTTTTAGGGGAAGCTGCTTAAATAATTTTTAACTTTTTTTTTTAAATGTAACAACGACCCTAAATTGTTTTTGGAAACAAAAATAATTATAAACATCATTATAAAAGAGGGTAAAAGTGATCATAACATTAAGTGAGTTTTTTAATGAAAAGTTAATGTGTTAAACTAGCTATTAACTTAAAACAAAAGTGTAAAATTAATTATAAACATCTTTTGGGTACAAAAATAACTAAAATATGACTTTTTGAACATTGAGTAATAATTTTTTTGTTACTTATGTAAGTTAGAATCCAAGTGGATTATATTTTAATTATAAGACTACCAAAGGTGATTAGATTTTTCTAACCTACTATATATATATATATATGCGATCTTTTGTTACCTTTTAGTTTTTTTCTAAGATATTCTCTTTTAGAATCTTTTTATGATTGGTTATATGATTGCTTCAACAATGACCATTTTAAGGTCTATGGCTCATGTTTACATTAGAGACATTATTTTTTATTAAAAAAATCAAATTTCTTCCCCGTAAAAATAATTATCAATTATTCTATTGGTATTTTATTTTGTGCACTTAACGAGATTTGTGTCCAATCATTTGACTTTCTTTAACATAAGTTTGAGTTCACATCAAGGGAGTTGCTGCCTGAGTTAACAATTTTTCGTTCGAAAACATCATTAAAATCAATAAATCATAATTAAATTAAACGACCAGCTGCAATATTTTATTACCATTTCGTCCTCACAAATACACAATTTTTTTCTGTTTCCTTTTTATTGTTTTTTCCTTCTCCCAACTGACTTAGAAGTAGATACCATTGGCCTCCAATCACTAGCCACTAATTGACCCTTGACCGCACGACCAACAAAATATTCACAAGCTAGCCTCAATAATTATGCATAACACTCTTGTGGTTTTATTTATAAGTCAGCATTTTCAACATCAAAATATATAATTACCAAATAATTTGATTTTAAACTATGTGATAATGTTAATGCAAATATGATAACTACGAGCATATTTTAATATTTAATTTGATTTTAAGCATAATATATTTTGACACATAGTTAAAAGAATATTTTAGTCATTTACATATTTCTCTTTTTTTTTTTCTTTCATGTTTTCCCTCTGCCATCCAATCAACTTGGATTCTCTCCGTAGCACTTGCCATCGTTACCACCTCCTTGACACCTTTTAGCCCAAAACTACACTGTTTGGGGTGTAAAAAAAAAATATAACACTTATCCTTAAATATTTTTTAGTACACCCAGTATTATAAAATAATTTTTCAGTAGCCCCCAGTATCTTATAAGTTGCACTAAAAAGTATTTTTTAATAACACGCAATATGTATAAATGAAACATATTTAAGGACAGAAAATGTTTTTTTTAAAAAAAAATTAAACTATCCTGACATTTTATATTCAAAACGGCGTAGTTTTAGACAAAAAGGTGCCAAAGATGGCAAGTGCCATGGAGAGAATCCAAATTCCCAATGAAAAGGGGTGATAACATTTTCTCTCCAATTTTTTCTCTTCTCCCCACTTTCTCTCACCGCATTCACTTTCCTTCTAACTTTTCTTTCCATCCAAATGGAGCGTAAATCTCCTTAAATCTGTCAAAATTCGAAACGGAATAATTTTTGTTGACTTATTTTCAGGGTTATATAGTGACTCAGCTCCCACATAAAAAAAAAAACAGCATATAAATGTCAATCTCCTTTTCAAAGATGATAGCCAGATTCTGAAGCATGTCTCTTGTGCCAATTAGAGATCAGAAATAATAGGGGCTGGAGGGACCCACTTATGAAGAGGAAAGCAATCCAAGGAACCTTCTTCAGTACGAGAAATAGTGAAGTGTTGGGGCCTCCAAATTTGGCCTTTTGATTCCCTTTCTTTCAAGATCTTTCTTTGTGTATTTTCAATGCTTCTCTTTGCTTCATTAGCTTTGTCCCACTCTCTTCTCATTAGAGCTTCACTTACCTCACTCCACACTGAGGTCGATTCTGTTTCCCACACATTCTGTCACACAATACAACAACATCAACCTCTTACTCACATTACACTCACACCATAATTATGTATAACATTAATTCTTAATCATTAACCCATTTAAAAATTATGTTAAAGTGATAAATTAATTAGTGACGCTCAATTTTTGTGAGGTAATCAGTTTAATTTATTCAATTTATAAGGGTACAAAACGAATGTGTATATGTTGACGAGTTGTTTATAGGCCTCAACCTAATTTAATCCTAAGAATTAACTTGGGGTGTTCGAGAATCCTAAAACTAAATACATATAATAATTAACAATTAATCAATGATGATTGAAAAAAATAACAATCAAATTGAATTAAAGCCAAATGTTCCATGATAATTTTAAATATTTGAAATATTTTAAAAAAAGTCTAATAAATCATTATTCTATATCCCATTAATGTGTCTAATATATATACGAGGATACATGCATCTTTGGCTAAGTAGAAAGAAAGAGACATATTTGATTACCTCTAAATTCTGGACCGTTGGAGCGTGGAGATCTGAAACAGCTTCTTTAGCATCGTATATCACTCTAACACTCCCATTTTTATTATCCTTAATTGCAACAGATCTACATTCAGGAATTCATTGGGTCACAAAAATGTTAGATATAAATATAATACTTCGGTCTTATTCATAAGATCATACTTAGTTGGTAACGAATCCAAGAACTGTTACAAAATTAAATGAAATATTTTTCACTCTTTTCCCAAAAAAAAAAAAAACAAATACCATTGACTTATTGTCTCTTGCATTTGAAAGTTATAAACTTTGGTACATTTAACTAATTTTAACTAAATTTCTTAATCACATGAAATAGTTAACATGGTCTTCTAGAAATAAATAGAGAAGAAGCATTTAATTAGCTTTATAAATGTCTTAAATCTAACATGTTTACAACAGATTCATTATATGTTTAGTGACTTAAGAAGTTCTTAACCCAAAACAAAAGATTAATGGGACAAAATGAAAAGAAACTTACTTGTCCCAATGACCATCAACGTCATATAGAACAGTGGAAGAGGAAGAGTCAAGAATCTTTCCTTTAATAGATCTTCTGTTTCCCTTAAAACCTAGGAAAGATCGACCTTTATAACATAAATCAGCCACCAAACCTGTCTCTTTGCATCGTATACGAACGTTGCCAACCCACTCAGTGCCAGGAATTGGAAGAAATCTGAATATAAAGTTAGGGCAATTCATCTCATAAGTTTCTCCATGGTTCATCAACTTCATCGTCCTTTTGCCTAGCACATGAACCTCTACTAGAGTACCTGCGTTTTTTGTTTACATAAATTCATATATGATCAATATCTGCTTTTTCCCTTCGAGAGAAAAATAGGGAGGGAAAATACTATGAAGGAATAATTATTCTCTTTCTGGGGTTCCTCAATCCAAACAAAGCCTCAATATACTCTTAAAATAAAATATTTTGATGGTAGATAATATTGCATATGGTTCTTAATACTCCCTTCGCCCCTAATTAAGGCCCAGTTAACTTTTTTTTTTTAAGAATTTTAAGAAAACTAATTACATTAGTTTAAGATATTAAAATTTATCGTTTGTCTTCAAACTATATTATTTGACTTATGAACTATTATATAATATAATACAACACAACACATGATGTGATTAAGTAATATGATGTAATTAGTTTTTATATGATTCTCCAAAAAAAAGTTAATTGGGCCCAATAATTAAGATTGGAAGGACTATAAGACATGTTTATGTAATTTAATTATATTAAAAAAGTCAGTTAAATTAGTTAATATAACATATATTTCTTAAAATATTATAGTCATCTTTCTTAATTACATCATTTCATATCCTCTTTAATTATGGTTGAAGGAGTATCAATAGAGTTAAATTAAGAGAATATTGATAAATATGAAAATATCTTATATTTAAAACTAATGTTATAAAAAAAACTAAAATCATCTCCGCAAATATATATTATATTTAAGTACCCGATGAGTGCTTTCTCAACAAATTATTTCTCTTGCGCACTCAAAGATTTTAACTGATTTTCATCAACATTTTTAATTTTAATTTTTAAGTATAATGAGCAGAGAACAAATATATAGACACACACCATGGAACTTTGGAAGAGGTCGAAGGCACCATATAATTTCTACGTTTTCCTTCTCGTCAGTGGCATGGAGGGCGGATACTGGAGGGTGATGTGATACCTTACCACAAAACATAGAGAACAGATCTAGAATGTAAATTACTTCAATCAATTTATCATAATCAATAAATAGTAGTTAACTGATCATTAATAAGATTATTTTAAATTGGAACTTTTTTTCAACTTTATGTTCATATTTGATGAGGTTTTGAAGGAGAGAGACAAATACAGAGAACCACATCTAAGAATTAATTATACACGTGCATTGGACAAAAAAAAATTATATTCATGTGTAAAATTGATAAACAAGCTTTAATTACTCTTTAATTGACTTATATTGTGGATCAAGTAATTCATCCAAAAGTGACTAATTCTTATGGTCCTATATATAGGGGGAAATGAAAATTTTTTATCATATTTATAATGCAGAGAGAAATTTTTTTTTGATAAATGTACAAATTTACCTTTCATTTATTGTTATAAGTTACTTGTACATAAAAAGTTGGTTTCAAAATATACTCCTCTAATCCTTTATGTAGGGTAGAGAGATTTTTTTTGTCCTATTTATAAAACATCTTATTAAAATTTTAATATGAAGGTACAATTTTATCTTTAACTTATTATTATGTTAACTTTATTTTTATTTAGTATTATGTATATTAAATAAGGGTATAGTTGAAAAATTGTTAAATTTCATAGTAAAGTTAATGAGATTTAAGGTTTTCTTTAATCTGTATGAAAAATATTGGAAATACTATATATATATATATATATATATATAATTAAAGGAGTAAGTCACTTGTAGAGTAATAAATAAACTTTTGATAATTTTATCTATATTGACTTATGAAAATTAGGGAGAGAGAGATCTCAATAGAGATGAAAGAGAAAAGATATACAACTTTCGTAAATAAAAAATTGTGAAAAAAAATTATATATTTAATGTTTTTATTGTTTTACAAAAATATGAGACTTATAAATTGATCCAGAATAGTATCTTATAAAAAGTAATGGAGTACTTAAATATGTTAGGTAATCGAGCAGCAATGCTGCAGAAAATACGCACTGTAAGAAACCCAATCAAAGCTTGACATATTGAGCCAGCAGTTATCTTAAATGGGGTCACAGATGAATCATTGAATCAAACCACAGGTCAACTTGATAGTTCTTCACAATATCTGGCTTCGAATTAATACTCCCATGCCCATTTAATGTGGCATATAATATTGGGCGAATTCTATTTAAACATTTTAAAAAAAATTTTAAATCAATAATTTTGCATCAGATTGAGTTTTCAATTATATTATAAATTTAGATAATTTTATTACTCGTAATAAGATTGATTTAGAATTTTAAAATTCAAATCACATTTAAATAAAATTCTACGTGATATATAATGGATAGTTGAGCGGAATGAAATTTCATATGTGAAATATAAAGAAAGCCATTAATTATGAAGATAATGTGAATATACTCTCTTTCTATTTTTAAATATTAATTACATTTCCTAATCTATATGAAACCTTTTTTTAAGTCACTTTAGATATGTCTAAAATTTAAATGCATTTTTTTCATTTGTACCCTAAATGTGTCTTTGTATTTAGGGTTAAAGGGCTTTTTTTTTTAGAAGGTTTTTTGGAGGGGCGATGTTGTCCTGAAAGTTTTTCATATGGCAATTTTGCCCTGAAAGTTTAAAAAGGGGCAATTTTGCCCCCTTCCATTAACTCCATTAATTTTGACCATTAACTAAATAAATATGCTAAGTTGATAGTTTACATGTCATCTTTTTTTTAAAGGTGCAAATTTGCTCAAGAAGTTAATGTGTTATCTACTACATTTTCTTTGAAGTTAGATTTAAGATTAACGGGGCAAATTTGCACCTTAAAATAATAACGTAGATGACATGTAGATTGCTAGCTCAGCATATATATTTGGTCAACTAATAATCAAAATTAATAGAGTTAATAGGTAGAAACAAAATTCCTCATTTTTTAAAACTTTCAGGGCAAAATTACCCCTCTAGGAAAACTTTCAGGACAAAAATGCCCTTTGACCCTTGTATTTATGATAACAGTTCTTTATTCATACTTTCTCTTAATCACCCTCTTTACAAAATAGGGTATTTTAAAAAAATATATATTTCTTACATTTCTATATGTTGACTTTAATCGATTTATCAATACAAGTAATTAAGTTATTTGTAATTTATAAAAAGGATCGGAAGAAGCAATCCCTAGCTAGCCACGCCTATAAATCACCTCTAGCTAACAAATTCACACACACATATATCAATAAAATAATTAAAAGCATCAAATTTGTTATAAATTCATGTGATTTCTAATATTATCCTTATTAATTTATGTTAAACTCTAACATCAATTAAATGTCTACCTGAGTAAGAGAAGTGGAGATGGCACATGTGAAAACAACTAAAATCATGTTTTAAAATGTTGGCAATTAAAAAAAAAAGGGACAATTGTACATAGGTCTTAAGTAAAAAAAATAATATTATAAAAAGTTTTTATTGATAACTGAAGAGCTATTATTGACATGTTAATTATCTATATTCTATATTGATAAGTTGAAGAGTTATCATGAGATTTGTGAATGAATTATTTCTTTTCTTTATACTCAAATGCAATTATATATATATATATATATATAAAATTGAATGTGACTTTGGCAAGTTGAATGTTGCTGGAAGCTGCATGTATTTTATATATATATATATATATATTATATGTATATCCTCACATTAATTATTGTTAACCTAACGCTTCATTATTACTTTCTCCGCTACTTATATATACACCCACACACACACACATACTACACCATATAGTACTTATTATAAGGCACCAACAATTCTCACAAACCAATAAAACCAATATAAGCATTAAATTTGTCCCAAAATGTAAGCAATTTCCAATATCACCCTTATTAATTAGACTAAACTCTAAATTATATTAATTATTACTCTCTTCTACTACCCTTATTAAATAGGGAGAATACCATTTAAATACCTATTGAATTCCAAAATCTCAAATAAGTGATTTTCCATAAAATTGAGTTTTGAACCTCATTACTCTTATGTATAACAGAACTTATTTGAGATTTTGAAATTCAAAAGATATTTAAATGGCATTCTTCCTATTAAATATGAGCAAATTGGAAAAAAAATATTTAATGTTTTTTAGAAACAAGCAAGTGCTTTGTAAAAAGTACCAAGAGCACTTGTTAGTTATTGCCTTATAATAAAAAAATAGAGAGAGTATTTTAGTCTTGTTTATAAATACAAATTACCTAATTCTCACATACCAATAAGAGTTAGCTAACTCAATAAATAAGGACTTAATTGATATTTTTTTCAAGTTTACCCTAGGTAGTGAATGGGTATTTTCATCCCTTTCTTCTCTCTACCTAAAATTTATTACAATTTGTAGGAGTAAAATTGTAATACTCTCATTTATTATTTTAAAAGTTGACTTATAATAAGAACCAAAATTTCTTCAACCAAAATAGATTTATAAGTAGGACCAGGGTGGTATCATGCTCCTCGAATTCAAGTAGGACCAAATTAGTTTGGGGTTGTTGGGTTTAAATCTAACATACCGTAGTTTACTTTATCACATATATTTATGAATTTCCTTTAAAATAATTTACTTAACTTATAAATTTATATATAATATAATGTTACACAAAAATATTTGAGGGAGATAATGTCAAATTAATTTGTTATAATTAAGTAAGTTATCTAGTTTAATTTCCTTAATCAACTCAGATTATTTAATTAGCTCTTCCATTAAGAACCGGATGAGTATTACAAAAGTTGGTGCATATGTAAATAACTTCCTATTCTTTAGAAGTAGACAAAGTTCTTTTGAAATTTTAAGCTATATATAAATAAGCATCCTATTATATCATGTTATTTTAGTAAAATAGTGATTAAATAACTTTCATTTCTGGTAAATTTTAAAAATTAGGGAGGTTATCTCCACACAATTCAAACTTTAAATTAATAGGGTGGTTATATGCTCCCTCCGCCCCTTGTTATATATATTATACTATAATAAGGACGTTGAGCATGTTTCGCAATATAACATGTTTGGTAGAAAATACTCCGATTTACCTAATTTGATTATATTGCCAATATGCACGGCAAAAAAAAAAAGAAAAAAGATTACATTGTTAATATGACATATTTTCTATAATACTCTAAT
>JBAGKO010038571.1:0-10305 GCA_037177275.1 Acacia concinna | reverse complement strand
ATCTCAAGGAGGTCATGTAGGTATTAAAAAAAATTTATTAGTTAAGTGATTTTTGTTAAGTTTAATTTATATTACATTCAATTTGTAATTTTTTTGTAGACAAGGTTTACTGTCAGGGACGAGTGGCGTATGCGTTGCTGAAGATAGGGATGGCGTGGAGGAACAGGAGAAATCGTTTGTACCATCAGGTTGATAAGGATGGGACGATGCCCTTGGATCAGTTGATAGTGGCCATGCCTGATGATGTTTAGACCCACGAGTGGGCTAGATTTGTATAGCTCCGCTGGAGCCCAGAAGGATAGGTAAATTCATTTTTAATTAATTTAAATTTTGTTATATGTTTAATATGTTTAAATTTTTTTAATTAATTTAAAATTAATAATGCAAATTTGTTGTTTAGGCTATTTCTGAGAGAAACATAAGGTCCAAGGGCAGCAGACGATCCATCATACAGCCGGATCGAAGACATTTGTTGTGACATACATCGAGCTAGTACTTAATTTAAATTTAACTTAATATGTTTAAAATTTTTTTAATGAATATTAATTTAAACTATTTTATGCAGGAGAAGAAGGCTGAGGAGGAGTGTCGCCAGATGTACTATGGGGAGTTGTTTGAGTACACCCATCGGTATCACGATGGAATAGCCACATCTCAACATGCTGAGGAAGCGATAGTAAGATTTTTGCAGTTGCAAATTGTAATTATTGTGTGTAATAGTCATCTAATAAAGCACGGGCTGCAGGTGCAGGTGCATCAGTACACGACTGAGATACTTGTGTCCTAGTCGTTGGAGTCCCAGGGGTCTGCCATGAATCCCACTACACCCTTGGAAGTGGATGTAGGTGAGGTTGAGCACCCCAGATGCGTTAGGGGTGTGGGGTTGGGGGTGAGGCGGACCATGGTCTACAGGAGGAGCGGCGAGTCGCAAACATGTAGACCGAGGACTTTTGGCATAAGGAGGTGGAGCGACATGATGGTCGACGAGTTGAGGGAGGAGGTTGCTAGCTAGGTTGCCACACAAGTTGAGCAGGTTGAGCGCTAGGTTGGGACAGTGGTCAGTTCGCTTCAGGTTCAGTTGGACTAGTACTGTGCGAACCAAACCCAATGGCAAGAGATAGTGAATTCTCTGCTTAGGAGGTTGCCTGACATGCCAGAGCTCCCGCTAGCCCCTTGAATTGTGTGTCAGACCGCCCCTACTCCGACACCTAGTGGCTCACAGCAAGCCACATAGGATCGGGCCGAGAATAGTGACGTGGACTCTTCAACTCATGATGCTCTGCCGCATGATGCTTCCCCCGATGCTCCACATGATGATCAACCTTCTCCTGTTTAGCTAGGATTTTATTTGTTGTGTTTATGTTTTATTTTACATTAAATTCCTTTTATTTGTATTTGTGTTTATGTTAGACATTTGTATATATAATGAGGTCAAAATGATTTTTACAATTTTTAGATGAAGTTTAATATATTAATTGGACGGGAAAAACAACACTTGTATAATTAAATACATTAGGTAACATAAAGTTGTATAATTAAATATATTAAATTGTACGTAATATAAAGTTGTATAATTTAATTATTTAATTTACATAATATAAAATTGTCTAGTTAAATGTATTAAATTAATATAAAGTTGTAAGTTAAATGTATTAAATTAAATTAATAAAAATTTGTAAATTTTAATAAAATTTTTAAAATTTGTAGCAGTTACTGTAGAGGTTATTTAACCGCTATCAATTTATAGAAATTTGTAGTGGTTTTATTTTCAAAACCGCTACAAATTTTCAACGTTGGCAGGACTTTTTTTGAACTACCAAACGTTAATAAATTTGTAGCAGTTTTTGGGCAATAACCGCTACAAAAATGAGACACGTTGGCATTCAAAATCCTACTAATGTTTTCATATTTGTAATGGTTTTTAATTTGCAAAACCACTACAAAATTTTAAAAAAATTCATTTAAAATTTTTAATCCCGCCAACAGGGTTTAATTTGTAGCGGTTTATTGGAACAAACACCGCTACAAAGAATCAACCATTGAATGTTCAACGGGATGAACTTTGTAGCAGTTTTGTCGGTGAAACCGCTACTAATGTTTAACATTTAGTAGCGATTTTGGTTAAAAACCGCTACTAATATGCACATTTTTGTAGTGGTTAAGGTAGTGGTTTTGTTAATCGCTACAAATAAAAGGATGTTGGAACCCTTTAAATGCTTCGAAACTTGACATTTTAAATATGACCAGACATTTCTAAATCATTTTCTACCCTCTACAAGCTATGTATAAGTCATGGATTTAAGTTACCACGCAATTCTCCAAGATATTTGGCCGGCTTAAACAATTTCTTACAGTTTACAACCTTTCACGCCAGTTGTAATGGCAAGATCTTGTGTCCGTGTTCGAAATGCAAATTTAAGAAGTGGCATACATCAGAAGTTGTCAAACAACATTTACTTGATAAGCCTTTTTCTCAAGAATATACGTTTTGGGGAACTTATGGTGAAAAGCCTGATATGATCTATGAAGATATTCATGCAAGTTCACAAGTAGGAGTACATGTGCAACATGATGATGCTGTTAATGATGTTGTTCGTGATGCATTTGGGGTACATGACGACAACTTCAATGACGAAGTGGAAGGTGCAAACCCTGTGTTCTTAAGGAACGAAGTACTCGAGATTTCTTTAGGCTTATGGAAGAAGCAGATTGTCACACCCCCTCTTTTAATTCAACATTAATTAGAGTAATAGAGCGCAGTTCAAATGGCACATGAAAATATCATTAATATGTACTGATATATATATAGTGCTTAGGTCTTTACAGTATTCCATAGGATCTTGCAACCTTAGAAAAATAAATAAAAGCAAAATTGCACTGCTGCAACTGTCTCACGGCAATGCTTGAGTGGGCCCAAGTTGTCCTGTTGCTAGTCTCTAATCTTTACCCTTGTAACCGCTTCTACTAGATGACTGAATTATGTTATATTGGAAAGGGTGAGATTCAAAAGAATCCTAGTAGTAACTCATAATCAATCATAAATATATGAAAGCTATACATGCACTACACTATATAATGCAACAGAACATCTATGCCATATGATCGGACCAAAAACTGTCGCCTGTTTTGACTGTCAGATGATTGCACCAAATATGTAGTATAGGGTACAATCAGTTGTTCTTCTCTCAAGGAGCTATTATTTGGCATTCCTAAGTAATTTCCTAATTTCTAACTAAACTAATTAGTAAGTTAACTAAGGGGTTTTCTTGGTGCAAATAACTAAACTAAACTAAATCTAATTAAACTATTTTTAGGTTTTTAGGTTTAGAAAAGGTTTTGGTTAGATAAGGGTAATAGGACGGGCTAGTCTCTCAATGGTGGTCGCCCGGCTGTCCTCACTCTCTAAAGATGATATTGGGAGTTTTAATCTATAAGTTCACTTAGAAAACCCCAATCGCTCAGGTCTAATGGTTTAATTAATGAGAACTCTCATAGGATACTAGGTTAATTAACTTAAATTAAAACATTGTTTAGGTTCCTTAGAGTGCAATTAGAAAGATGAATGAATGAAGGTTCTCAAATTGTCAATCAACAACCCGAGAATTATGCGCGAGAGGTAAATCAATTGTGATCACGTCAATTCAATCAATCACACATAAGTAAGTCTTTAAACTTAGATAAATTGATAAATCAGAAATCATACATCAAACTTGCATAGTCAATTCAAATCTCACTTAAAATCGTAACAAGGATCTCAAAACTCAATAAAACTTCATAGAGCTAAGAGAATCATTAAGATGAAGAGATTTAAGATATGAATAGAAATTCTACTCCCCTGGTTATTACGTAAGCTCCAACCTTGCTTTCATCACCGAGAGGCTAGGGTTTAGCCTCTCATGGCTTCAGATCTCCCGCTATCATGTTAGATCTTCAAATCCATGAGAAATTGGTTGAGGTTTATGGTGGTTGTATGGTTAGGGTTTGGAATTGGGGGAAAATTGGTAATTAGGGTTTCAAGGTACCGTACCGTGAAATCTCACGGATACGAACCATCTGGTCTCTTCTGGCCTCTTCTCTAAATGTAGGTTAATCCCCTATTTAATAGGCTAATTTCGGATCATATCTTTGGAGATTTCTATCTTAATTTGAAAATCTATCTTCTCCACATTGCAATCTTCATCTGAAATCACGTTTATACAGATTAAATATTCAGGTCGTGACCTACAATTGTCCACGTCGCAACTTGGGCTCGGGAAAATTTCTTCCAACTCAACTTTGGTCCAAAACGCACCGTTTCATTAATACTCCTCAGGTCACGACCTACAGCTCTCCATGTCGTGACTTTAGGCTCTAGATCAGCATTCTCCATGTGTTTGGACCTTCAAGCTCTGGTTCTTCCATCATTGATCCAATTTGGGCTCCATGTTCTTCTCCGCTTGCCTGAAAACATAACAACAAAGAGGCTTTGCCAAGGGAAGTGAAGGATTACATAAATAATATAAAATAAGTCTATTTTACCCATAATTCAGCAAAATGCAAAGTATGAACATACAATCCATAAAACTCTAATTACCATGCATAATGTGGGTAAATGTGTACAATTAAGACCTAAAATACCTCAAAAAACCATATAAATATTGTGTCAGATCACACACACACACACCAACATCCTTCATACTTTACAAACATAAAAGAGGATAAAAAAGGTGATCACTTCAATGACCCACAAACCCATCTCCATTCAGCATTTAAATTCAAAAAGACACAGCATTTTTTTGAGGAAACACACATTTAATGCTAGAACCCTCTTAAAATGTTGATTTGATGAAGAGAAAACCTCAACCAAACATCAACCACATAGAAATATGAATATTGCGGACAAATGAACAATACCTTCAATCTGAAATAACCTTCCTCACGTCATCCCAATCCCATCGCGCACAACACGCATTTAATGTTGGAACCCTCTTCAAATGTTGGTATGATAAAGACAAAACATCACCGAAACAACAACCACATGGAAAACTGAAGATTGAAGCTGCATGAACTGTAGCTTGGAGCTCAAATCACCTTCCTCACACCATCCTCATTCTAGCTCACCAATCTGATTTGTTATTTGTACTCTTGTTTTTAACATAATCAATTCAGGGGAAAAAAAGACATTTGATAAATAGAATTTGAGACTTTTTTGCAAATGCGCAAATTCACGGGACCGTTTTGTTGTATATTTTGTTGGTCGGGACTAAAACGCAAATTTCCCAAAATTTTTTGTTAGGTGATTTTGCCATCCCGCATGGTGTTCTGTTCATAATGCGTTCTAGCATTTTATTAAAACAAGATTAGAATGAAGATCCTTAGTCTAAGACACATCAAAAAGTGGGCAAAACCAAGGAAGCACAATTGTGATGGTTGACTTAAATCAACCACTTCCTTTGTTGACTTATATCAACCACATCCCAATACAAGGTCTGATTCTTTTGAATTCAAATTCCATGAATTATGGAGCAAAGTTAGAAACAGTGATATCGGCTTGTACTTCTACTTCTCTTTCTATTTTGAATGTGTTTGGTTTTGCTTTGAAAACCCTTAAATTTATGATTTTGATAGTTTTGATGTGGAAGCAATCACGCTCTGAAATCTTACTAACGTCTATCAAAAGATTGAAGATGCACATTTAGGGGCTGGTGATGATGACTATGTCAAACACATCACTAGTCAAGTAGGTAGAAAAGACATAACTTATACCGCTTGAGCCACAAGTGAGTACAAGTCACCACTTACACCACCACTAACTGTGCCATTATTAGGGTATGCCAGTGGGGTAGCTGCATATGTGGATAGAAATTTGAGCGAATTACTGAGGTCTTAAGAAAAGGACTTGATTATTAAGACGTTTCGATAACAACTGAAAAACATGCAATAACAATTCTAGTGTAAAAAATGACAACATCTTCACTTATAATTGAGTCTTCTTGTTAATTAAATCCCTTCTTGAAACGTAATAGCAATTCTCCCTAGAAATTATGAGTTTGATGTGATTGCTGGCAGCTGCAACAATGGTCTCTACTAGAAACTGTTGACGAACAACATGCAAGTGACCAAATGTTGCTCCATTATGATAGTGAACATGCAACATGGCGGGCTAGAGAGACAGGATGAAAAAATAATGATGTTTGGGTCTTGCCATCTAAATTAGATTTTTCCTTTAAAATGTTTCCCAATCATCTATTTTTAATGTTAATGACTAAATAAGGAACCTTTTGCTCTTAACAACTCTGTTGTAGAAGATGAGAACAGAGTAAATTACTAAAATGCCACAAGAGCAAACTGCAACGTATTCTTCATCAAGAAAATAACAAGAGATAGATATACGCACACTAACATCTCAAAATTTCTTACCTAACAAGATAAACATATTACAAAGCAAAGCAGAAAACCCTTACACCATACACACCCTTTAGCTGTGTATTAACTATCTGCTCCACTCATAGTCTCCTCCATATCTTGGATTGGTGCTATTCAATCGGCTTTGATCCTCTGGTTTTATAGAATTTGCAAACGCATGCCACCCCAGAAGGTATGGCATGATAAACTGCATATAGAAAAGGCAGTAAGTTTACTATCAGAACAAGACAAATAAACTCAGAGAAAGTCTTATTGGAGATTAAAGTCTTATTTCCTTTCATCTTCCTCACATGCGCATGCTGCTATTTGATATATAAAAGTTAGACAACTATTAACCTTATATTTCTGAAGCTCTACGTATTTAAGAAGCCCATCTCAAGGTGCTGCATCATCATGAAAATGAAACATGACCAGGCCTCTTTATCCTATGACCTGCTCAGCTATTCCAGATTATAGCTTGTGTCTCATGGACACCCTCAGCAGAAATTCTATAAGCTTTATGGCTTTCACACGTTTTTAGCGCATAAGAAAAGTTAACTACCACATCTAGACGACTACCTCACTGGTATGGTAACCAATGAACAGGTGCTGCTACGCATTTGTTAGAATGGATAAATGTTACACTGACGTTGGCCTTAATGAGTACATTCCTTTTATTTTTTGTTGGGAGACGGAGGAGGGAGGGAGATAGAGAGAGATCATACATTGAAAATTGAATGGAAGACTGATAGCTCTGCTTTTGTAATAGGGATATAGATACTTTCATCCATGTTCTCAATCTTGTTTTGAACACCTTCATAAGAAGCGCATCAATGGCATTGGAAAAAAAAAAAAGTCAGACAAGTTATTCATTTAAAGTTTAAACCAGTACATGAAAACTGATCAACTTTATATAACTGCAGGATGAAAGAGAAAAGGAATAAAATGACATAATAGAAACAGAAGTTTGTGAAAAGGGGCATTACTTAGGTTAAAAAAGTGACCAGAACCATCTGGAAGTGGCTCCACCTTCAAAACTTTTCTGATTTTACCTTCATCACTGCAAAACGAGACATTTAAAAGTATGGCAAGGGACAAAAACAGAGTTATAACTTATCTATCAACAGGAAAAGATATTAATCGAATGTGTGCAATGACTTAGCAGGTCTAAAAGCATTAGCATACATGGGTGCAACACATGCTATTATTTAATCCATGGTTTGAGGAGACACCAATTTTCTCCCAAAGATTTTTCAAATCAACTAAATGAGGGTCCTACGCATTGCATGGAGTTCAAGAAATGAGTCACGCTATTCAAGACTTATGAATTGTCTGAGTTCCTGTAGATTTTATATGAATGCTCATACTGATGATGATGACAAGAATAAAAAACTTTGAAAGGCATGGATAGAAATTACCTCTTCCCCTTAAAAGGATCATGAAAAAATTCACACGAATCTCTTGCACCAAGGCTAATTATATTTCCCATTTCACTCACTGATAGAGAGAATACCTGCATCCAAGCAACCTGGATTTATTACCTTACTTTCCAAAAAGTTACACATAATCATATATCTCAAAGAAATCATGTCATCAAACATGGAAATGAGAGTAACTAAAAAAGCCCCCTGAAGGAACGTATTGGTGGACAGTGGCATGTATTATCACTTGTGAGACTTAGAAGAGATGAAATGATTAATAAAATTATTTATTTATTTATTCATACAAAATATTGAACATTATATTGGCTTAGGCTAAGCTGAGGCTCATTCAAGGGCTAATCTAACAAGTTTCGCCATTTCATTTAACTTTTCTTAGGACCAACCATTTCATTGAATTTAAACATAAATATAATTGCATAATCTTATAGAAATGGCAAGTTACTAAGCTAGGCCTAGTTTTGTATCCTACAGCAAACAAAACTATATTTTTCATAAAATGGCTGAATTTGAAATTGGTCTTGTACTATATATTTCCCCAAAATACAAAGAACGTATATGACTATATGTCACCTGCTTTCTGTTCCAGTCATACTGGCGCATACCAACTGCAGGAGCGAACTGAAGCAGCACATAACCTTCCCGAGATACTTTGAATGCCCCTGACTGCACATGGAAAATTAAACCGTCTATCACAATGCAATACAACCAGTCCAGAAACATGGAGACATAGGAAAACTGAAGACATTGTTGCATTAATTTACAGAACCGAATGCCAAAGCAAACATACATCCAATGACGCAAACTCTGGAGGCCTGGGAGTCACCGTAAGCGCAGCTTTCCCTTTGTAAACCGAGTGACCCACATAAACCCTAGGTGGCAGAGCTCCAACTAAACAAACAAATGAGTGCATTACAGTACCAATAATCTAAAATTCTAACTACCTGACCAGTCTTTTGTTGTGGTTAGCAGTGTATATAGCATCAAGTCGTAATCCTTAGTAGAAAATTTCTGAGATGGGAGCATTAAAGGCATTGGATGCTGAAAAACCCTGCTAAAATCTCGGTGCCACTATACAATATGTTAGGTTATATTTTCTCAACAACCAGAGTTTTTCCCTGCAAGACCATTCTTCGCTCCGGAAACCGAACGATAAAAAATAGAACGGTGAAGTGGATAAGGAACAAAATTATATACCTGCATCGCTTCCGTTTGCATTTCTTATGGGTCTGGTGAAGCTTGGCTTTTCGAAGTACTCGGATTGGCGGCATTTGATAGAAAATGGGTTTGTGCGGGAGGAAGGGAGGGTGAGGGAGAAGTTGGAGCCACTGGAGGTTGAAGAAGGGCGAAAAGAAAGGGACTTTTTTGGATAGAAACTGTGGGGAGGGCAGAGTTGAATGGAATATTGTGTGGTGAGTGAGGAAGAAGAAGATAGACAGTGAAGCTGCGACATCTTCGGATTACTGCCGCAAGTCCTCTCTTCTCAGTTCTTCCCGTCGGCTTTCCCGGCTAAGGTTCTGTTTTGATTCCTTCGTCTGGAATACAGAAACAAACAACCAACAAAAGTATCCCTGGGAAATGACATGGCGAATGACTGGGGTGATGATGGACCAATTCAATGACATGTCACATGAAGTGGCACTTGCCTCAGGTGACGATGAGCCAATTGGATGATGTGTCATATGATGTGGCACATGATTTGGATGATGACTAGGAAAAATAATGGCATGTGGCATCATGTTTCACATGAGGCAAATGATAATATAACAAAATGATTGACGTGTCCAAATGTGGAAATGTGACTCAAATGATGACTGGGCAATATACTAACACGTCAAGGATGATGACTAGACCAAATAAATGACGTTTCATACGTGGCATGTGAGTCGGATGATGATTGGGCAAGTCAATGAGAGGCGGATGATGTGGCCTGTGACTCAAATGATGACTATACCTAACACATGAACCAAATAGTGAATGTCCCAAATAAATGACGCAACACACATGTGGCCAATACTAGGATGATAATTGGAGAAATTCTTGCATGCACTCAGTGCACCACTTCACTTATGCAATGACCACTAAAATCATGACACCTCATTACATGTGTCAGCCTACTGTCCCCTCCATATTATTTTAATATTTATTTTGAAATGCATACATTTTTATTCCTCTCATCTGCACTGGATTTTTTTTTTAAAAAACAATTCAAACATTTTCTCTCTATCCCTCAATGAAAAACTCATGAAGTGTCATGATTTTAGTGGTCAGTGCACAAGTGAAGTGGTGCACTGAGTGCATGCAAGAATTTCTTTGATAACTGTACCAAATGAATGATGCAACTCATGATGTGGCACATGACTTAGGGCCTGTTTGGATGTCAAATTTTAAGTGGCTTTTTGAGCTTCACTTTAATAAGTGAAGCTACTTTTGTTAAATGGGGTGTTTGGATGGCACATGAAAATTGATGGAGAAGCCACAA
>JBAGKO010038551.1:0-10305 GCA_037177275.1 Acacia concinna | reverse complement strand
AAAAACTCCCACTATCATTAGAGAGCGATGAGAGCCTTAAAGATTCATTATCGAGAGACTAGCGTCATAATTAGAATCCAAGTCAATTAGTTAATTAGGTTATCTTCCATTTAATCACAAAACACCAAAAATATTAGATTAATTAGGATTAGTTAAAATTAATACTTAGCACCTAGAAAACCCCCTTAATTAGTTTAGTTAGTAATTAGGAAAATACTTAGGAAGCAAATAATAGCTCCTCAGAGAAGAACGATAGGTTGCCACTATATTATATTAGGTGCAATCTTCTGACGGTCAAAACAGACGACGGTTTCGGTCCGATCACAGGCTTCAAGGATTTGTTGAGCTTACACTTCAGGAACGCACCGCCTTATCACTTGATTAGTAGATAATCTCCATAGATGAGGTGGATCCCAGATGTAGTAGGAAGATTCGTTCTAAAGTTTTTGAGCCTCAAAAGTGGACAAATGACAAGGGATCAAAACTATGACAAGAAAATTTACTAGATGGGCAAACCAAGGGTGAGAAACAGACAAAGCACACAGAGATTGATCAGGAAATAAATCAAAAAGAACATCTAAATCTAATACTCCTCGTGTCTCAAGTGGAAGTCTGCTCAAGTGGTCAGCTACATGGTTGACGTTTCTAGCCTGATTTTTCACTTCCACATCGAATTCTTAAAGCAATAACATCCATCTTAAGAGCCTTAGCTTTGATTGAGGTTTGTCGAAGAGGTACTTCACTGCTACATGATCTGTAAATACAACCACTTAGGAATTTATGAGGTAAGGCTTGGATTTATGAAGTGCAAAAACAATTGTAAACAATTCCTTTTTAGCAATGGTGTAATTTTTTTGAGCTGCATCCAAAGTTTTGGAAGCATAGGCAACCACTTTAGAAACAGAATTCTCCCTTTGACCCAACATTGCCCCCACACTTAAGTTTAAAGCGTCTAAGAAATTTCAAAGGGAAAATCCCAATTAGGAGAGGTCAAAATGGCAGGAGTGATTAGCCTATCCCTCAATTGATCAAAAGCAAGCTCACATTCATGATCAAATTGAAACTCAATGTCTTTTTGCAGCAATTTGGAAAGAGGTAGGGCAATTTTACTAAAATCTTTTATGAATCTTCGATAAAACCCTATATGTCCTAAAAAGGATCTCAACTCTTTCAAGTTAGTAGGATAGGGTAAAGAAAATATCACCTCGATTTTAGTTTTGTCTACCTCTATTCCCTTTTTAGAAATCAGGTGACCTAACACAATGCCTTGATTTGTCATGAAACGACATTTTTTGTAGTTCAAAACCAGCTTTTTTCAATGCACCATGCTAAAATTTGGTCAAGACTCTGCAAGCACTCATCAAAAGAATTTCCATAGACAATAAAATCATCCATGAGTACATCCATGGATTTTTCAATAAAATCAAAGAAAATAGATAACATACATTGTTGGAATGTACTAAGGGCATTGCAAAGACTAAAAGGCATTATTTTGTAGTCATAAGTTCCAAAAGAATAGGTGAATGTGGTCTTATCTTGGTCTCTAGGGTCAATAGGAATTTGGAAGTATCCGGAATAACCATCCAAGAAACAGTAGTGACTCTTCCTTACCAACCGTTCAAGCATTTGATCGATAAAGGGCAAGGGAAAATGGTCTTTCTTAGTAGCATCTTTAGGCTTCCTATAGTCAATACAAACTCACCATGAGTTTTGTACCCTAGTTGGAATGAGCTCATTCTACTCATTTTTTACTACTGTAATCCCACTCTTCTTTGGCACAACATGTACCGGTGACACCCACTTGTTATCAAAAATAGCATAAATAATTCCAACCCTTAGAAGCTTGTTTATCTCCTTCCTTACCACATCAGAAATTAGAGGATTCAGCCTCCATTAGCTTTACTTAATGGGCTTGGAATCTTCAGTAAAGAGAATTCTATAGGGTAAACAGTAGAATCAATCCCCTTAATGTCAGCTAATTGTCAACCCAAAGCCTCCTTATTCCTTCTCAGTATGCTCATGAGACTAGTCTCCTCATTTTCACTCAAAAAGCTAGAAATAATGATAGATAATCTATTCCCAGACTCAAGATAAGCATACTTAGGGTTGGAAGGTAGGTCTTTCAGTTCTAAGGTTAGGGGTTGGACAATAGAGGGAATGAAAACAAAAAAAATTAGTAGAGTTAAGAAAACTCCCTTTTGATGACTATTGCAAAGTGCACCCATAAGAAGCATTGGAAACCATCAAGCTTGCTTCAGTCTCATCCAGAGTTGCATTAGACTCAATATAGTGTACAGCAGCAACATCCTTAGTTTTGTTCACCTTAAGGCCTACATCTTTATGAGAGATGAGATCATTCAAAAATCGCAGTGTATGAGGTATAAGTTTTGAGTGCGAGTGATGATTAGATAAGCCAAAAGATGTCAGTGAAACAGGAGGTTTAAGTCACAACTTCAAATCTCTAGGTCACTACTTGACTTGGTAGAGAGCATCCACTGGACCAACTTGGTTTGAGGTCGCGAGTTTACTTCATAGAGACCTCTTTCCTTGGATTTTTCTTCTATCTCAGCTCCCAGCATCTCTTGAGCACCTGATGCATTAACTAATACATTCTTGCCAAAACCAAAGTCAATAGTAAAAGTAGATATGGGGTCAAAGCTCGAAAGGAAAGAGAACTTAGGAGAATTTGACACCTTACCCTCAAAAGAATTAGAAAATGAAAACACAGATGGAGGGAATTGAAATATGCATCATATGCACTCATATCTAAATCAAGCTCATGAGACTCATATGACTGTACAACAGGAGGATCAAACACTTTTGGTGGACTCATTCATAGTTATCATGAAAATTCAACTAATGCTCATCCCTAGCTTGCTCAACAGCAAAATCAATGGTGTTCAAGCCCATGAATGCAGAATTATCAAATGGATAACGCATGGCCTCATTCATATTGAACGTAACAACATCGTCCCCTACCTTCATGGTGATACAACTGTGTTTCATGCTTATGATTGTTCTGGAAGTCTAAAGAAAGGGTCTACCCAAAATCAGGGTACTTTCATTTGCAAGCTCATTAGACATATCCAAAACATAGAAATCAGCAGGGAAAACTAGGTCCTTGAATTGAACCAAGATATCCTCTATGATGCCCTTAGGATACCTAATAGACCTATCTGCTAATTAAAGGACCACACTGGTGTCTTTTATGCCATTCATCCCAAAAGCTAAATAGACCAACCAAGGCATGACATTTATGGTGGCTCCTAGATCTAACAACGCCCCTTGATGTGAACTTTTCCTATAGTACAGGGAATTGTGTAGGATCCTGGATCTTGACACTTAATCAGCAATTTAGATTTGAAAAGGGATGATACATTTGCACTCAACTAAATTCTCTCTCGAGGCCTAAATCTTTGTTTGTCATTGCACAGCTCTTTCAACAGTTTAAAGTATTTAGGATTTCCTTTCAAGAACTGAATAATGGGCACATTGATCTCCAATTTATTGAACAAAGTATATGCATTATTGGCAAACTCAGCATCAAACTTCTTCTTACCAGAAAAGTAAGCCTTTGGAAAAGGAAGATCTTTAACACTTACCTCCTAAAATACCCAATAAATATTTGCACTTTGACACATCTTCCCTCCCTATAAATAAGGTCCTCCTCTCTTTCATTCTCTTCATCCCAAAACGTGCTCCCTCCCTCTCATAAGGTGCTCTCTCACCCTCTTTTAAAGTAAGCCTCTTCCAGTGGAAATTCCGGTGGTTCTTGCCCGGTCTTAAGTCCAAGTAAGTTATGGATCCCTCCCTCTTGTGAATTTCTTTATTTTTCAGTAGTTATTTATAGTAGTTAAGGGGAGGTTTTGTCCAATTGGGCAGGCCTAGATAGTAAACCTAAGGGGAGGTTTTGTCCAATTATCTAGGCCAAAACAAGCATTCCTAAGGAGAAGTGATGTCCAATTGTTCCAAACCAGGATAACCTTTCCTATAGGGAGGTGTTGTCCGATTGTCCTAAACTAAGATAGCCTTTCCTAGGGGGAGGTGTTGTCCAATGATCCCGAACTAAGATAACGTTTCTTAAGAGGAGGTGTTGTTCGATGGTCTCAGACAAAACTAGGAATTTCTAAGGGCAGGTGTTGCCCAGCAGTTGGGAGGTCCAGTAAGCACATCTAAGAAGAGATGCTACCCAACTGCCCTAGCCAGGGCAGTGGGGACGGGCTATCAGTAGGGGATCTAGGCTGTACAGGGTAGACAGCAAAAGGGTGCAAGTAGAGGATGGCTACGGTACAGGAAGGGGCAGGACTCGATCTAGGTAGTAGACAACCAGGACCCTATGGGATAGGAAAGGAAGGGCGGTAGTATACTGGTAGGGGCATACAGTAACAGGATTTATTGTGGTCTGTATAAGTGTAAAAGAAAGGCATACTAGTAATCCAATAGCGCCAGAAACAACGAAGCAGAGCCCATACACTATGCGAGGAGTATACGGTAGCAAGAATCTCTACCATTAACCTGTATTGCTTTGTGTTGTCTGCTATTTATTGTATGCTTGTATGATGTGTTCTGGTTGCATTAGCCTGTATGCATAAGAAGTATGACTCCATGTTTATGCCTTGGCTGTTTGAATTTGAGTTTGGGTTGAGTCACGTACAAACTCCCAGTACATAGTATATGCTGAGAGAGAGGGTACTAGAGGTAAAGTGTGAGCATGACTTATAGCATGACATGCATTGCATTACACGATTTCTGATTATGATTCTGCTACTGAGGTTTCCCAAGAAACCTTACCCACTCCACAATACAGGTGGAAGTTCAAAAAGAGGCAGAATAAGGGAACGGGCTTAGAGATAGAGCTATTTATTCCTGTTTCTTGGCATGTAATCATGTATAATATGATCAGTGTATCTTATGGATTCTGGTTTTGTGCCTTTATTAATGAGAAAAGTTGTTTCTCTGTTTGTTGGTGTCGAAATTTTTAAATTTTCTCTGTTTGACATACGGACACGTCATTGGTTCCAAAGGCCACTGTACGGTAAGGTAAGGGTTCCAAAAAGTGAGATGTTACAAGAACCACCAAAATGACGTTGATTGGTGCAACTAGCCAAGGCACTACTAATCTGAATCACAGAGGATGAGTGAATATTGTCAGCCTGAAAAACACGAGAAAAAACATCATCAAGTGAAGGTAGCTCTCATCTAGACATAATCTGTGAATGAATGGTCTCATGAGATAGATTGAGTCCCTCCAAAAAGCTTATAATAGTCTGGTGCTCCATATTCTTGATCCTGATCTTAAGATCAGCAGTAGGAGACATTAACACCTTCATCTCCTCATATAGTTGCTTAAAGTCAAGAAAGAAGTCCTTCAGAGAGCGATCACCCTTCTGGGATCGATAGAAGCCCCTACAAACCTTGTAAACACGAGCTGTATTACCCCTAATTGTTGAAAGGCTCTGATGCCATGTAAGATGAGAAAAGAAAAATTGCATTATATGCGTTTAACTCTGTACAAGGAGGTCTCCTTATATAGACTAGGAAAGGAGACAACGTAATCAATTACAATAAATGAGAATAATGAAAATTAAGATAAGAATAGAAAAATTCCTAATTATATACAATCAAATTAATCAATTGATTTGATTATCAACCACTAACATATAATTATATAGAATCAAATCAATCATAATTATGATTGATTTGATTCTCAATCACTAATAAGATGTTTTACAAAAAATGTTAAAAACCTTGCATCTAAATAGACTTTTGCCAGATGACAAGCCATTTTAAATACATTTGATTTTGACATTGAATTTATCAAAGGCACTGAAAATTATTTACCAGACTTTATAGGGTGGGTAGATCTGAGTATATCTAACCACCAATCTCCAAATGCCTCCTAGGAAAAAAAAAAAGAAAGACCCAGATGATAAACAATACAAACAGAAGGGTGTCTTCCAGGACTCCTAAAGCCAAAATGTCTCTAATAATGAACTAGAGACTGTCATCCAGTAGATTCTTCAACAATTAGGATCCCAAACTCATGGATCCCAATAGGAGAAAAAGCAAATCCAAATGGGGTGATCCACCCCATCTGGATCACCTATCCATAAATTTTAAACCAGAATTTCTTCAAAACAAACAATGCAATCATATGCACAAAGTTTTGCTCAGAAAAAGCTCCCCGAACAGACTTGGCCACAAGTTTTAGCAAAGGGCCAAACAAAAGCATGTGCTTTTGTTCCATCTAAATCAATTACCAAACAAGAACATGACCTGTTGAACTAAGTTCCTTTATTAATCTAGGTTCAAAAGGAGTCTACTTCTTCAAACCAAATAGTGAACGCAGCCTCTTCATCCAAGGCACTTACCATCCAACCAACCCAAACCAATTTGGACATGCACACACCTTATTTTCACAAAATTTGTCAAGATAGGCATTTTGTCTAAATTGAACCATAACTCTTTCACCCAGATCTAAACCACGTAGTCGTAAATGTTTTCCCTAACGATTTCCATTTTCGGCCTACAGATCTGAGAAAGACCAGAGAATATTATGAATTTATATTGGTCTACTCTGAGTGCATTGAAGTTACTCACAAACCCTAATGTACCCATGGACCAAAAAACTCATTCTTCTCTACAAATTCTGAAATCCTTACTCCTTCTCAATGGGGATCTAATTTATACAAACTAAATTTTTTTGGCGAAAATTATGAACCAGAAGGATATAACTATTGGGATTATGTTAATGCATGGTCCAAAGTTTTTGATTCCAAAATGATGTTTTTAAACATATTTAGTTCATTTACTTTAAAACCAAGACCAAGTATGAATTTCCTCATTAGTTTGTCAATTGGTAGGGATTTTTTGGTCCAGTACTAGAAATCCTTCCCCTAAAGGTCACACAAGCCTTGGAGCTATTTAAACCAAAAATTCAACATCGGTGAAAATATTTTTCCAATTGAATTTCACTATTTTTTAAACTTGTCTGTCGCCTTGGTTTTCTGTTGGAAATATAGGTTCTCACTAGAAGATGGAACACACCTCCTGCCAACATTACAAAGAGTCCCCTCAGTTTGATGGTGGGTTAAGTTTGATACATGCAGGATTGATTCCAAGGCAGTAGAATAATGGTTCAAAGAGAATCCTCAACACTTATGCATGACATAACAAAGCAAGTTTATGAATCAGAAGTTAAGGATTCAGTCTATCCTAGCATCAACAACGGATAAGACCAATCTGATGAATCAACTTAGTTATGTGTTTCAAGTCCTTGAACAACCAATCCTTTCAAACATCACAACAAGATTCTTCATCCACTTTAGATAAACATAGTGAAGCCGATGAAGAAGAAGACTTCCTCATAAACTTGGACGACGACTAATACTGCTCAAACTTTAGCTGTATTCCTTCTCGTTGTACTAAGTACTGTAGCCTCACGTGTCACACAAAATAATGTAGTATCAGTAGTAGTGCATGAATAATTGTAAACCGAAACTGTTCAAAAAATGCAAGTCACTAACAGGTTTATGGTCAGAACACTATTCAAACAGTGATGTGTTTGTCTATTTAAACGTACTTTAGCCTCACTTTAAGGGAGGTTGAGTTATGGGTTCAATTTAAGTTGAAAGCACTTAGAGAAAGATTCCGGAGAGAGATCCTTTGCCTCCTCTTCTGCCTGTTCTAGACACAGTCCTTCCCTTCCTCCTTCCCTCTTATCTTTATGCCTTTTGCTTGTAAGTTATTTATGTTTTGAATAAAATTGTGTTTTATAATTTGTATTCATCGTATCCTTTTCCTTCATTGGGTAAATTGAGCTTGGAAGATTCTATGCATTAGAATGATAGATTTGGCAAGTTCAGCAGCATTTGCCTTCTAGTCCATACGCCTCTCGATTTACTTCAGAGTACCCCCTTCATGCATTTTAATTTTTATTTATCAATAAAGAAGTCTATCTTCTTCTCTACTTCACATTCTTCTGTTCTCCTCCCTTCCTCTTCTCCACTTTCTGGGCCCCTCCCCCATCTTGTCTTTGATTCCTACTTTAGCTTATGAAAATAAATAATTTATTTTCATTAGTAAATTATTTTCATAAACTCCTACCAAACAGTACATTAGCTTATCCATTTTTTTTATGCTGATGCTCTCCAAACACTCTCAATGCTATGTGCAAACAAGCCCTAACTTTGATTTAAAATATAATATCCTAATTCACTCTATCCCTCTTAATTTTCATTTTCTATAAAACTGTTCTTAACTTATTGATTAAATATGTTAAAGGAGTTTGCTTCAATAGTAGTTTCAAATATAAATGATTCAAAAAGATTTTTAAGAAAATCAATTCATATTTTTCATAAGTAACTAATTTAATCAATTTAAAATAGTCAAATAGATTAAATGAGGGTCTCAATTGTTAAAATTAAAATGAACCCAGGTGGCAGGTATGCTTTAATGAAATTCACAGTACGCTTCCCTTTCCATGTATCTGAACACATTTCAATACATGTGTACTGTTTTCCAATTCGGCTTCTTTTTTTTTTTTCTTTTTTTTGCCAACAACTGTTTTCCAATATATATTCCTTGTTCCATGTAGAGCCGGTAATATGGGCGGACCACTGGTCCTGGCCGGACCATCACAGATTAGGACCATATGGGTTCGGGCCTAAAAGATCCATGGTTATATGGGCTAACATTTGCCAAGCCCAAACCAGGACCGCTGGGCTGACGGTTTGGGCGGGCCAGCCCATATTTTCCCCCTATTTTACAAATTTTTTTTAAAAAAATGGGCATTGAAAATTTTTTCTCAAGAACGTCACAACTCAAAACCAAACAATAAAGAAATGGTTAAAAAGCTTTAGATAATAATTAATAAGTCCAATGGAAGTTTGGAATCAGTCAACTTCCACTTACAAGTTACAAGTTAAAAGATACAAATTAATAGTCTACACTCCACGCATTACATAAATACAAACTACAAAGTGACCAATAAATCAACAATCACTTAATATTAATAGTGTTGGAATTTGAAGGTTCACAATTTGAAACATGATGTGAAAAAGCTGCAACACTTTCTTGATCTCTAACACTTGGGCTTGCACATATTTTTTTTAAAAAATACGGTTAAAATATGGTTAACCGTGAGCCTACCGGTCCAGACCGCCACGGGCTGAGCCCATATGGGTTTGAGCCTAAAAGATCTGCTAAAAAACGGTCACACTTTTTCTAAATCCAAACCACCCATATTTCGATTTGGGTGGGCTCGGCCCACGGTTAAAAACTGTATTACCGGCTATAATTAAAACCCCATAAGCCATAGGTTACCAGTTATGAAAAACAAAATACTGCGCAAGAAAACACCATTAATGGAGTTTGAAATTTAGGGAACACAATTTTATCAAATACTCAATGTGCATTAAATTTGACGGCCCACAACAATTTTCGTCTCAGAACACAAAATGCAGGCTTATTCAATTTGTTTATATTTGTCATGTTCCTGTCTACAATTTTTTTTTTTTTTTTTGGGTTTCTCATATGTATTTGTGTGCTCATGTACACGAACACACATCAATGGCCATAAAAAACGGCATGCGTTTCAGTTGTTCCAATGTCTTTTGCATTGAAGTATATATGGTACTTTCTATTGTACATTTATTAAAATATGCATAAAAATTCACATTGTTCTAAGTGGGGAATAACTTTTGTTTTTGATGACTTGCATATGACCAATTTATTCTGACATATTGAAACTGAAATAACAATTACTTTGGATGTAAAGAAAGAAGGGAATACTTTATTTTTCCTTCACTTCAGGGAAAGAACGGAATAAAATAAACATAAGTGAAAGTGACATATATGCAATATGTGTGTGTAGATTCAATATTTTAAGTCTGCATAAAAGAAAAAGAAAAAGAAAAGAAGTATTCATTCTTTAAGTCTTCATTAAGGAATGAATATAGAGTTTGCTTGTGCTTTAGTATTGGTCTCCCCATACACACACACATATGCAATATGTGTGTGTAGATTCAATATTTTAAGTCTGCAGGCAAAAAAAAAGAAGGATTTATTCTTTAAGTCTTCATTAAGGAATGAATATAGAGCTTACTTGTGCTTTAGTATTGGTCTCCCCATAATTGAAGAGCTAAAGTAAAGAACATATTCTCATAATGTATTTAACTCTTATAGAGTTTAGACTTCATTCTCATATGTTCGTTTACATTCATCTCTGTCATTCATTGCTTTCTTATCATCAAGGTGATCTATCAATCTTACCCATAAATATTGATTTGGAAATTCTGTTATATT
>JBAGKO010038540.1:0-10306 GCA_037177275.1 Acacia concinna | reverse complement strand
TTGAGGATATATAGGGTTTAGACATATTAAATGAAGTACTTGAGATATGTGACAGAAATTGGGATGTTCAGTTTCCTTGGTGTAACACGGAATCGAACATGATAGCAGATACTTTGGCCAAGTATACTTTGAGTTCAGGAGCTGGAATGGTATACTTTATGAGCACACCAGAGTTCATATCTAAGCTAGTAGAAAGAGGCAAGCGTTTGTTTACTATTTGAATGTAATATGTGCTGTTTTCAATAAAAAAATATAAATGCACATATTTACCTTGTAAATGTTCTTACAAAAAATAATTGTGTTGGTCGCCCCTAAGATAATAGTTTGTTGTTAAATTTGCAACTTCACATTTTAAAAATATATTAAATAATAGGCAGTAGAACTCATATTTCAGAAAAAGAAACAGTAGTTAATTGGAGTTAAAGGCATTCTCATTTTTGCTCCAAACAAAATTTTTCATGTCTATTTTTGCACCTCAAAATGGTTGATTGTGCTGAACGCCCCTGAGGAAATAGTTGTTTGTCAAATATGCACATTTACTTAGTTTCAAATGACTATAAGTAAGAATGATATTAATATTAATGAAGTAATTGTCAATTTCATTTGTAGTCACTAGAATTAATTTAAAGGCAACAATAAATGTAGCAACATTAATTTAACACCAAGAATAAATGTACACAGCGATTAAAAAAAGTTAAAAAATTAATAAATTAAGGGTAAAGGTGCAGATTTGATAAACAACTATTTCCTTAAGGGTTTCCAACACAAATAATTATTTTGAGGTGCAAAAATAGATATAAAGAATTTTTGTCGGAGCAAAATTGACAACACCTTTAACTGCGGTTACTTTTTTTGGCATGTGGGTCTCACTGGCGATTATTTTAATATATTTTTAAAAGGTTAAGGTGTAAATTTAACAATGAACTATTGCCTTAGGGGTGCCCAATATAATTATTTTTGGTAAGAGCATTTATAAGACAAATATGAGCATTTACATTATAACTAAAAGGAGTTTAAAGGCTCTACAAAGTTAAAAAATTTTGGACATTCAAATATTTGTCTTATAAATGCCCGTATTTGTCTTTCCATTGACAAAATTTAATTTTATCTTGACCAAAAGGGTGCAATAAAAGACAAAATATATATTTACAAAAAAAATAAAAAAATTTAAAAGAATTCAGGGATTTACATAATTTTGGTTAACATATTTGTCTTGTAAAATTTTTTATTGCACCATTTTGATTAAGATAAAATTAAATTTTGTCAATAGAAAGACAAATACGGGCATTTAAGAGACCAATATTTAAATATCTAAAATTTTTTAACTTCTTAGATATTTTTAAATCTCTTTAGTTATAACGTAAACGCCCATATTTGCCTTGTAAATGCTCTTATAAAAAACAATTGTGTTGGGCTCATCTAAGAAAATAGTTCATTGTTAAATTTGCACCTTAACCTTTTAAAAATATATTAAATAATCTCCAGTAGGACCCACACGTCAGAAAAAGTAACCGCAGTTAAAGGCGTTGTCAATTTTGCTGTAAAAAAAATTATTCATGTCTATTTTTGCTCCTCAAAATAGTTATTTGTGCTGGACGCCCTTAAGAAAATAGTTGTTTGTCAAATCTGCACCTTTACCCATAAATTAAAGGATTATATTTATATTTATAATTCATTTATGGATATAGTGAAATCTATTAACTCAAAAAGTATAAATTAAAGAACTATATTTATAATTCATTCATAGATATAGTGAAATTTGTTAACTCAAAAGGCAATCCACGTAATAGAAGAAATGGTGATTAGGATGATGATTAGATGCCTAAGTGGTCAATAAAATCAACTCATAGACTTTTATATATGTATAGAGATATGTCTTTATAGTTTATATTTTATGTATATAATGTACTAGTAATATATATATAAATATATATAATGCGATAATTTTAAGAACAATTTTAAAAATAAAAATATTTTGAGTTTGATTAAAGATTGATAACAAACATCATTTGAGGTTATAGTGGATTCTTATCATAGGTTATTGTGTGTAATTTTATCTTCTATCTTCTTAAGCCGAAATGGCTGGGGAGAGGAAATGTTCCCTTTTTTAGGGTACTAGAGGAATAGATCCAGTGGAGACAAGGTGGAGTCTGAAGGTCAGAGGATTAGAGCACGTGGCTACGAACCGCGATGTTGGGGGTTCAAATCCCTCCTTGCCCACAATCAGTTCTTCCTCAATTTGGTCAAACATTCTCTCTCCACCTCTTCTTTTATGAAACTCTCTCTGTTTCACATTATAAGTAACTTTTGACTAAATCTCATAGTTTGGAGTGATAGTTAAAAATAATAAATGTGTTAAAATTGTAACCCATTTTTATTAAAGTATCTTTATTTATGAGGAGATAGGTAATAAGCAAAAGAATAAGGAAATTATTATAATAAAGAGTGTGAGTGTTGTAGAAGAGAGATAATAATAAATATTGTAGAATAGCAATAAATATGATTGCATATAAGAGAATATGTGGTGTTAATGCATTGACAATAAATATGATGGCTGAATAAGTGCAAAATGGGAATGTTTTTAATAATATAAAACGGATCATGTATGTTTATTAAGGAGTAACAATTGGAGCATGTATGACGGTTGTCATTTTCCTTCAACCCTCTCCCTCTCCATGCCATCAACTGCGGCTTTTCATAAACAACTGTCAACTACTTTTCGGTCATCGCACGATTACAACCATAAGTAAGATTGTAAAATCGTGATTCCAAACATATAATATTGATGCAATCATGTTGCACCATGTTTTTCCTCTGCAAAAGTTACTTTTTGAGATGGCCAAACGCCATCCCAAATACACCATTTCTTGTTTGGAAACCTATAAGCACTTAAAAGAAGTATGTTGAGTAAATAAAGTTTTTCTCACATACTCATTACATAAAATCACTTTCAAATGGCTCGTTATTTAACTTTTGGAGTACAACCTCTAGAGAAGAGTGATAAAAATAATTTTTTTTTAAAAAAAATTGGAGAATAACTTTAAAAAAATAAAATAAAGAAGAAATGGTTTTAAGACCTAAACGATCATTTTATTGCAAAAAACAGATTATGGTAAAAAAAAAAGAGTGATTGGGTGGCTTATACTAAAATCAAAGTTTTGGTGGATAATTTATTGTGAGAAATAAATTACAATAAAAATTGTGTCTTCTTATTTAAGTTCCACACAAAAAACCACAATGAAATGTATGATAATTGAAACTAACTCTACCCTAATTTTGTTTTGATAAAAGGAACAAATTTATTTAACAAAATAATAAAGGATAGTAAAGAACCACTAAATGGTCCTAGTTAAGGATCGAATTGGAGGCTCAAAAGCTGAAAATAAAAGGGTGAAGGTGCATATTTGACTAATAATTATTTTTTTAGGGGCGTCCAACACAAATAACTATTTTGAGGTGTAAAAATAAACATAAAGAATTTTTCTTGGAGCAAAATTGACAATACTATTAATTGCCTTACTTTTTCTGACATGTGGATCCTACTGCCGGTTATTTAAATATACTTTAGAAGGTTAAGGTGAAAATTTAACAACCAACTATTTTCTTAAGGGCTATAGAGCATTTACAAGGCAAATATAAGCGTTTACATTATAACTAAAAGGATGTAAAAGAATCTAAGAAGTTAAAAAATTTTAGACATTCAAATATTTGTCTTGTAAATGTTAATGTTTGTCTTTATATTGATAAAACTTAATTTTATCTTAATCAAAAGTAATGGCAGTGGGACCCACATGTCAAAAAAAAAGTAACGACAGTTAACGACGTTATCAATTTTGCTCCAAAAAAAACTTTTTATGTCTATTTTTGCATCTCAAAATAGTTATTTGTGCTAGACGCCCCTGAAGAAATAGTTGTTTGTCAAATATGCACCTTTCCCCAAAATAAAAACACATCACAACATGGTAACATAATCACACACACTAACACAACAATTGTAAGAGATAAAACATGAAGTTGCAACCAAACGACAATTAGCTTTACAACGACTAGCCAAAACTTGATTCCCATCTCGAACTAGCTACAATATCACTAAAGCAAACAATGCTTGAAGTCTCAAAGAACATGAGAAAATAATACTTGATGACAATGATAAACTAAGGGACATAGAGAAACGCCATCACAAACCACTAATTTACACCAGTGATCTATGACGTCTACAGCTCTTAAATTGTTAAAAGGGATCTCTAAATGACCTTATCGAGAAGGAGTAGCCTTACAAGACAAATGTAGAGTGTGTTGATGAACTTGATGGAGTGATGTTGGGAGGAAAGCTAATCAGAGATAACAAACTTCCTAAGATAAACACACCAAAACACACAAATAGACACAATCAAACAAACCCAAGACATAGAACAAAAATAAGAAGAGAATAAGAAAATCCTAATAAAAAGAGTAACAAAGGGTTTTAGAAAGGCTAGAAAACCCAAGCTTGACTTCTTACTCCAAATCAAATCCACAAACATGAAAGCCCAACCAAGATGTAGAGGCCAAAGGAAACCAAAGTAAAGGTTTTTAACACAAGGAAACCCGTAGGAGCAACCCCAACAAAGAAACACATGGGACGAAAACAAAGAGGCAAAAGAGGTTAAAGGGGAAATGGAATAAGTCAAAGGAGAAAAAGGAAAAGGAAAAGAGTAGGGGAAGAGGGAATAAGGACTTAAGGCTATGGAAAATGATATAGAAAAATAGGGAATGAGGCGAACGAAATGAAAGAAGACAATGTCATAGATGAATAAGATGGAGAGACAATGTTGAAAAACTAGAGATTGAAGGGAGACGCCAGAGAGGATAGGGATGACAGAGAAATAGAGTGGCAAGTCAGTGGGACAAGAGCAAACAACCTCCATGTAAAAAGGAACGATTGGTGAGACAAAAATTGCATACCACAAAAGGGGGGATGCGAAAATGTCACAAGGACATCGGAAAGTGCTAGCGAAGTGCCAAAAAAGTTCCAAATATGCACGTGAAGCACCACACAAACTTCTATGTCAATGTATTTCTATCACCACCACAAGCCTTTGTCATAATTCCCTCTATCCAACTTCTATATCAACTTATTTGCCCAAAGCACCCATAATCTCAACTTTTAAGTGAAGAATCAAAACAAGAGAATTGATGCCCTAATGAAGCTCAACGTTTAGCATTTTATTATAATTTTTTTAAAAAAAATTGGATCAAAATTAGGGGATGTTCTTTCATATTAATTATTCATTTTTCCTTCTCCTGTCGGATTGCATAAAAAGGCTTTCCATTTTCTTAAAAACACCTCACAATCGCTGCCAATGTTTTAAAAGCTAAATTGGACATCAAGTTTGAAAGGCTAGCGGGTTATGGTTCAAAAGATGGGATCGATTATCCTCCTAGTTGGACAAGTAATATAATAAATAAGTAATAAATTTATGTAATAAATATAACAAATATAAGAAAAACAATATCGTTAATAAATTAGTATTAAAAAATTTAATATATTCATCATAGAAAATAATAGATATATAATACCTTTGGTCCTAACTATAAGACCCAATTAATTTTTTGTAAAGATTAATGAAGTTAATTAAATGACTTTGAAGTATTTATATTTATCCTTTTCTCTCTAAATTCATTTATCTTCAAAACAAGTAAATTAGCCTTATATTTATGAGTAATGAAGTATTGACTATTGATGACTTAAATATAATTGGGTGAAGGTGTAGATTTGACAAACAACTATTTCCTCAAGGGCGTCCAGCACATAACTATTTTGAAGTGCAAAAATAGACATGAAGAATTTTTTCGGAGCAAAATTGACAATACTATTAACTGTCGTTACTCTTTCTAACATGTGGGTCCCACTGCCGTTAATTTTGGTTAAGATAAAATTAAGTTTTGTCAATAGAAAGACAAATACCGATATTTACAAGACAAATATTTGAATGTCCAAAATTTTTTCACTTCTTAGATTCTTTTAAATCCCTTTAGCTATAATGCAAACGCCTATATTTACCTTGTAAATGCTCCCTAACCCCTAAGAAAATAGTTCGTTATTCAATTTTCACCTTAACCTTCTAAAGTATATTAAAATAATCGGTAGTAAGACCCACATGTCAGCAAAAGTAATAACAGTTAACAATGTTATTAAATTTACTCTAAAAAAATTGTTTATGTCTATTTTTGTACCTCAAAATAGTTATTTGTGTTTGACGTCCCTGAGGAAATAATTGTTTATTAAATTTGCACCTTCACCCAATATAATTTTATAATTAAAAAAATGAAAAAATCTCAAAAAAATACAAAGAAAATATGCAAAAGACAAATTGGTATATTAAAATTAAGAAATCTCATATCATATAAGTGGGAGGTATTTGGAATATTGAAATGTTTGCATAAGATAACCCTTATCCCTGAGTTATACGGAAAACAATAACAGCAGATTATAAATTAATTAACAATGTCAGTATATTTTTTCACAAATTGACATAAAAAAACAACTAATACCAATGTCTAATTGGAAAATAAGTTATAGGGGTGATATTATTGTAAATTAACAACGTAAGTATATACATTAACATCATTAAATTATATATTAACAACTCAAGTAACTTGTTTCACCATTTGAGATCCTAAAAAATAATTGATACCAATGTATTTGTTGAAAACCCAAGTTCTAAAGGTGGGAGTATAAATTAACAACATATGTAGATATATTAACAACACAAAATTATACATTAACAACTCCAATATCGTGTTTCAAAACTTTATAACATACAAACTAATAAAATGTATAATTCACAATCACAAGTTTTAGGAGTGTAATTAACAACATGTGTGTATATATTAACAACAAGAGATTATATGTAACATCCCAAAAAAATTTTAGGCCAAAATAGAGAGTTTTGGGTAGATCGAGGGTCGTACCTTGATATTTTTTAGGGCCTAAATAAGGTAATTGGGATGAGCAAGGGGCCTTAGTATGTAGAAGACTGAAATATCTCACAACTTTTGAAGTGAAATCCAGGAAAAGACCTATGTGCAAAAAGTAAAAATTCGGCAAAGTTAGAGGCTGAATTTTGGACATGTCTGAAATCGTTGAAAATTCTCATAAAATCCCAAAAAATGTTTTAGAGCATTCAGAACATCATGGGACGGTCAAAATCATTTTTAGATGCCATATGAATTTTAAGCTAATTTTTCATTATTTTATTAATTTTTGCCTTGACCGGGTTTTTGACTAGAAATTAATTCTATCATATATTAGAGGCCTTGTTGTTCTAAACTGGGATAGCATAATATTTTATATGAATTATAAAGTTATTTGGACTTTGGTAAGAAGTGCGGAGGAATTATTAAAAATTGTTGAAAATTGGTTTATTGCCGGTATAAGGGACTTTAGCGAAAAATTAATTTTTTGAGTTCCAGATGTCAAAAAATTCTGAAATTTCTATGGTAATCTTATGGAATATTTATATATTTTTGGGTAAAATTTGGGAATTTTTTGATGAGAATTGAATTTTCTGAAATTTTCGGATTAATTAAGGCAATACAGGAAAAACTATCACATAATACTGGCTTGGTGGGACCCACAGGACCAGAAGCACCCTGCACCAATTTGGCTTAAGACATAAGCCAAGAATATTTAAGAAAAGAGATACATGGTGTAAGGAGAGGAAAGGAGGAATAAAATATTATTTTTTTAAGTTCCACCTAATTACAACAATGCCATTACATAAGTCTATAATAGAAGGCTCCCCTCCCTAATTTTGACGCTCAAAAGAGAGACCCTGGGGAAGCTCTAGCCATTTAGAAACTCAACCCTCCAACTCAGAATTTTGAGGCGAATCAAGCTATGCCAAACAATCCTCCTATTAAAGTATGTTTTAGCCTGTATTTTTTTTCAAATTCCTTCTCTTCTCCACAATTTTGGAAGCATTCCAAGAGGTGGAAATCCTATCCAAGCTTCAATCAAGTTAGGAAAGGAAGGGATTGAGGTTGTTTAATGTTTAGAAAGGTTGGAAAATGCTAGAATTTGGTGTATAAGCTTGATTTAGGTTAAGTTATTTCTTTGTGCATGAGATGAGAATTTTGGCCAAGGCTCACGTGTTTAGAAAAGTGTTTTATCTAAGAAAAGTTTGAAAGAACACGCGTGGAACATCGAATCGATGAAATCACCCAGGACCCCATAAAGGAGGAGGGTTCGGCCAAGAGGTGAATGATGGTGAAGGGTGTGAGTTTGATAAAATGAATGTCACAGATGGATTCAGAGGCAAAAATTGTATAGAATTAGCCTCTGATATCATTTAAAGAATAAGTGTAGTTCAGAACCCAAGTTAAGAGGAAAGGAGTTATGCGCTAGTGACACTAGCATACATTAATGCCTATGTATTGTGTTATATCTAGGCATTACAGAGGAGAGTCCCAGCATTTTCATAAGCAAAGGAAAACATTTGCATTGTCCGATATTGACTAGTAGCTAGAACTTCTAACCTTTAACTTATAATTGCTTTGCTTGTCTGCTTTATGTTATTGCTTGTTCTACTGTGTTGTGGTTGAGCAAGCATGTATGAGATGTATGAGCTGTATGACGCCCTGTTTATATGCCTTCGCTATGTGATAGAGGTAGAGTCATATGCATGCTTCCTATACACGGTGACTGCCGAGAGAGAAGGCACTATATCAGTAGTTACGAGCATTGCATATTGCATGACTTACATTGTATTATATTATTATTAGTTATTGTTCTGCTACTAAGGTTAACCTTACCCCCTCCACAATGCAGGCGAAAGAACATTAGGGAGCAATGAAAAGAAAAGGATTGAGCATGTTTAAATTGTTCCTTGCAATGCTTCTAGATGGATTATTGTATACTATGTTGTGGTACTTGATATCTTGAACTGGTTATGTATGCTACCGGACATGTTGTAATGATGAGGACATGCTTTTATATAGCCGTTATGCTGTCCGAATAGTATGAGAATTGTGAGAAAAGGGAAAATAGCATGGCAATGTGATTATGCTCTAATTGGCACTGGCTATTTTCAGCTTAAACTTGGGTTGCCTACATTTTTAAAAAATGACTGAGTCTGACTACGAGCCTTTGCATGCTAATAGAGGGTATTTTTTAGCTGCAAAAGATATGGTAGAACATGTTATTTGGAGTTTTGTAGAGAAAGTTATGACTTCCTAAAGTTTGGCCAAAAATCATAGAAAATTGGAAAATGACCAAATGAATAGTGCCATTTTGACCATATAAACAGTAGATCTTTGAGGGCCTGCGCATGTCCACTGCTATGCTATCAATGTATGAGATTATTTTTCCCTTGAAGAGGAATGAAATAGCTTTCCAATAAGCTTAGAATCACCACGTTTCGATTTTTCTAGAATTCGTTATGATTTTTCAAAATTGGTAAAAATTAAGGGATGCATGAATAGTAACCTGAGAAAAGAAAATTTTTATCCCTTATTTTTTCAACTTAAAGTCATAACAAGTGATTCCAATAGCTCTAATATGGTAAGGTAAAGGGTATAAAAGGAAGGTATAACATAGCCAACCCACTTTCATAGTTCTTTAGGCCCAAAATCATGTGTCAATTAACCATAATCACAATGTCATGCTATATTTCTCATTCTCTCAACATACACGTGCAATGGACAGTGTAACATGCATGCATAAGCATTATAATGACATGTTATGCATAGTGACATATAGTCTAACACCAGCATATCTCAGTATCATTATATACAGTAAACCAGAATAGCACGAGGAAGCATAACTACAACATGCTCAGTGCCTTTCCTTTCTTTTGCCTCCCATTGAGCTTTCACCTACATTGTGGGAGGGTAAGATTTCTGGGGAAATCTTAGTAGCAAAATCAATCTACAACCAATAACAGTATAATGCAATGCAAGTCATGTTATATGCAATGATCTAACAACTCATCTAGTGCCCTCTCTCTTAGCACTTACTGTGTATAAGGAGCATGATGTGACTTGACCTTAATCATATAACCAAGGCATATAAACATGGAGTCACACATAACATAACATAAAATACATGCTAGCTCAACCACAACATAGTAAACAAGAACATACACACAGCATACAAGCAATGCAATATAAGTTAAGGTCAGAGATTCTAGCTACCAGTTACTCCTTTGCAATGTAGATGCGTTCCTTTTGCTTCTTAAGTCATTGGATCACTTATCTGCAATGTCCACACATATACCATAATGCTCGTACATCATTGTATGCCACTATATCTAAACCAATGACT
>JBAGKO010038475.1:0-10307 GCA_037177275.1 Acacia concinna | reverse complement strand
CACTCTTGTAGGTGATGTTATCACCATCACCCATGTCGTAAAAACCTCTAGGCTTTAAGTGAACCACTATATTCCAATCTTTATGCCTTTCATCGTCAACATAATAAACCTGTTGGGCCTCTGACGCAAGAATAAATGGCTTATTGTCTTCTAATTGCCCAGTGTGAATCGGCCGGGAGAAATTTACCGAAGTTATACCCAATTCATCAGTCTTTAGACCCCGTGAGGTTGTGGTATCAACCCACAGACACTTGAAGAGTGTGACCGTGAAATGACCCTAGTAATTTTCTCCGATGACATCAACAAGCTTGCCATAATAAGGGATGCCTCCAAACTGCATGTTGCCGTCACGAGTACTCGCATAACTCCTCGTGCCGAAGGTACCATAAACACCCAAATTTTGGATTAGCAAACCATGATCCCATGAAATCATATAAAACTTGAACCCGTTCACACTATATGTAGTAAACCTTGTCGCGTGTTCAAGTGGACCCATAGCGATGGCTCTAAAATCTGATAAGTGTAGGGTAGAATCATTGAGGATCTGGCGACCGAACCAACTTAGGAATTCTCTGTGGACCTTTTTGTCAACTTCAGAAGAAGTCTATGTACGGACCTTGAGTTGCCGCTTTACATGGCTTCTGAATTCCTTGCAAGTTATGATTGTGTAAACAACAATGATGTTCAAGAGATGTAACTAGTACATAAGGCAAGATGTGGTGATTCAATTCTTACCTAAGGTAGGGTTCAACCTCCGTACAGTTAATCAACACATGTCTGTACGCCTGTAACTTTTCAGTAGCAATAAGCTTGAAAAGCTCACCCCCTCCAACTCGTTTGCCAAGGCGGGGTACCGATAAGGCAACAGGAACTGACTCAGGTTCGAGACAATCATCTACACAGGGTAGTCGGTTGAAAGATGTCTCAATGTTAGCAAAGTATCGTGAACAAAAGTAGAGAACCTCATCCTCTAAATAACCTTCAGCTATAGAACCTTTTGGCCATGCCTTATTCCTGACGTAAGTTTCCAATTTCTCAAGAAACCTATGTGTTTATTAACAAAAATAAATATTAAACTAAATAAGGAGCACAAGTGGTGGGGCCATTGATACATGGGAAAGAAGTACCTTTCCATAGGATACATCCAGCGATATTAAACCGACCCAGCTAGCTTTATCTCGTGAACAAGGTAGACTATCAGGTGAACCATGACAGTGAAGAAGGATGGAGAAAAAATCATCTCCAAATGACAAAGAGTGAGGATGATTTTGTTTTGCAGCTGATCGAGCTCCTCATGTATCAAAACCTTCGAACACAATTTTTGAAAAAAGAGCACAGCTCAACCAAAACAATGGATACATCAGGAGGCAGTGTACTCTTTAATGCCAACGGAAGCAACTGTTGCATCAAAACGTGTGAGTCATGACTCTTCAGCCCAACAATCTTCTGAGAATGCATGTCAATACAACATGAACTGTTGCTTGAATACCCATTCGGAACTTTTATTTTCTTCAAATTTGCTAGGAAGATTTCCTTTTTTGGTTTTGTAAGGGTGAACTTTATGGGTTGAAATTTGTCATTGTCATCTGGTCATGCATATTCACAAACTATCATTGGCCACAAATCTTTCCTAGCCTATAAATGATCCTTAGACTTTTTAAGTTCATTAAGCATTGTGTATAGCACATTATCACACACATTTTTTTCAATTTGTATTACATCTAGATTGTGCCGAAGCAAATTTGATTTCCAATATGGAAGACTAAAGAAGATGCTTATGTTCCACCATTGTTGTGGTTATGAATCAGAAGCCTTCTTACTTTTTATCCCCACTTGTGATTCTCCATCTTTTTGTCCAAATTCAAACTGAACATCATGTAGCTGCTAAAAAATATCTATACTAGATTAAATTGGAGGAGGTCCCCTTTTTTATTCTTTACCATCAAAACAATTGCGTTGTAGTCTAAATTTGTGAGAACCATCGAGAAACCTCCGGTGACCCATAAAACACTTATTTCTACTATAGGAAACTATACTATGTCAAAGTCAAAATTGCAAACTGGGCACACCTTTCCAGTATGAACATTCTAGCTAGATAATGTTCCCAGCCTAGGGAAGTCACTTATCGTCCATATCAATGTTGCACGAAAGTTGAACAGGCTCTTATTGTATGCATCATATGTCTCAACACTCTCATTCCACATATCTAACAATTTTTGAATGAAAGGTTGGAGGTAGACATCTATATCATTAACAGGAACCCTTTTACCTGGAATGATCATGGACAAAATGAAGAAGCTTTGTTTCATACACATCAACAGAGGAAAGTTGTAAGGAACTAATACAACCAGCAGATACTGTAACTTGTGCTAAGATTCCTAAATGGATTGAATCTGTCTGTCGCCAAAGCTAGCCAAACATTTCTAAGGTTGGTAGCAAAATCAAGAAAGTTTGAATTGAATGATATGCAAGCTTTCATATCTCGTGGATGTCTTAACTTTCCGTCTTCATTATGTTTGACATGATGCCACCTCATGTGCTCACCTATTTTAGACAACATAAACAACCTTTACAAACGAGACTTTAAAGGGAAGTATCTGAGAATCTTTGCAAGCTTCTTCTTCTGCCTTTTTCCTTTCTGGACATTCTTATACCTTGATGCTTGACACTACTTACACGTGTCTCTGTTGGCTTCATCTCCCTTATACAACATACAATCATTCGGACACACATCAATTTTTTGGTAATTCAATCTCAATCTATTAATAATCTTCTTCACTTAATAGAATATTGTGGGAATATTAGCTTTAGGAAATGCATCATGTAATAACTCCAGCAGTATCGACACTGCCTTATCTATAATTCCACACAAGCATTTGATATGATACAATTTTATTAGAAAAAGACAATTTTGAGTATTTACCAAAGCCATGATACAGAAGATGATCAATTTTTTCCATTAGCCTAAAGAAATCTCAAGTAGCTTCAGTTATGAAGAACATAGGGTTTGCACCATCTAATTCCTTACTAAAGTTGTCCTCATGTACCCCAAATGCATCACGAATGACATCATTAACAGGATCATCATGTTGCACTTGAAATATTGCTTGTGAATTTGCATAAATATCTTCATAGTTCATATCGGGTTTTTCACCATGAGTTCCCCAAAACGATATTCTTGAGGAAACCTTATCAAGTAAATGTTGTTTGACAACATTTGATGTATGTCACTTCTTAAATTTGCATTTCGGACATGAACACAAGATCTTGCCATTACAACTGGCGTGAAAGGTTGCAAATACTGTAATAAATTGTTTAATTTGGCCAAATATGTTGGAGAATTGCAGGCTAACTTAATCTATGACTTATTCATAGCTTGTAAAGTGTAAAATATGGTTTTAAAATGTATGTTTGTATCTAAAATGTCGAGTTTTGAAGGATTTAAAAGAATCTAATGTCTTCTTATTTGTAGCGATTACATAAACCACTACACAAACTGCTACAAATATATGCATATTAGTAGCGGTTTTGGTATGAAACTGCTGCTAAATGTTCACATTTGTAGTGGTTTTATTGTAAAAAACTGCTACAAAATTCATGTTGTTGAATCTTCAATGTTTGAAAATTTGTAGCGATTTTGGGCACAAGAAACTGCTGCAAAAGTTCAAACATTGGTGGGATCACAAATTTTGAATGATAACGTTTGAACATTTGTAGTAGTTTTGGTTATCGAAAATTGCAACAAATATAAAAACGTTGGCGGCATTTGAAATTTTGAACGTGCAATGTTTCTCCTTTTTGTAGCAGTTTTTGCCCTCACAACCGCTATAAATATATGAACATTGACAGTTTAAAATTTCAGAACCTACCAATGTTGAATATTTGTAGTGGTTTTATTTATATAATCGCTACAAAGTTGTAGGGATTTGTAGTATTTATTTAACCGCTACATTAATCACTACAAATATTAATGTCATATGTATATTTATACAAATTTATATTGCCTAAAATTTCATATATTTAATTATCCATGTGGAGCATCAGGCGGTAGAGCATCACAAGCTGATGAGTCAATGTCACCCTCCTCAGCCCAATCCTATGATGCATGCTGACTAGTAGCAAGTGTTAGATCAGTGGGTGTCTCCAACACAAATCGAGGGACCAGCGGGATTTGTGGTAGCAGCTTAGGCATCATGCTAAGGAAAGCGTTGGCTATATCTCACTAATGGGTCTGGTATACATAGTATTGATCCAATTGAACCTAGATAGTACTTACCACTGCCCCAACCTAGTTGACAACCTCTGATTTAACCTCCTCCTGCAACTCATTGACTGACTTGTTGCTACATCTCCTCATGCCAGAAGTCCTCGATCTGGATGTCTATAACTTGTCAGTCTTATCGTAGATCATGGTCGGCCTCACCCCAACCCCATACCCTTGTAGCGTCCAAGGTGCTCAACTTACGCATACCCGCTTCTAGGGATGTAGTGGGATCTATGGCACACCCCTGGGACTTTGGCAGCTGGGACTCTAATATCTCTATCGCACATTGATGCATCCATGCCTACAACACACATTTTGTTAGACAACTATTACACACAAAAATTAGACAAAATAATTATAATTTCAAACATAAATCTTACTATCACTTCCTCAGCTTGCTGAGATGTGGTGGTTCCGTCCTGATGCCTGTGAGTGTACTTAAACAACTCCCCATATTACATCTGATGGCACTCCTCCTTTGCCTTCTTCTCATGTATAAAATAATTTAAATTAATATTTATTTACAAAATTTAAACATATTAAGTTAAATTTGAACATATTAATTACAAAATAAATTATACTTAACGACATTTTTTGTACTAAAAGGAAGCAGCATCCAATTGCCATCCAACTCATTTAGACAGCGGTTGAATAGGTGGTCGTTGTTCCTGATCGGCTGGTCCGTGACATCATTCCTCGGGATCACTACACGTAACTGGTGGTCTAAACTGTTCAGCCTCACCACGTCTAGCCTTCTCCTAGTAATGTTCCCCTGCTTATCTGCATATTTTAAAATAAAATATATTTAAATTTTTTATTACATCTCACATTAATTACAATATTCATTATCTATTGACATTTTTTTACTTTGAACATCCACCTTAAACCCTGTATGTCGCAAAGATGACAATCAAGGGTGATTCTGGTCCCTCTCCTCTTCCTGGTCTAGAAAGTGCTCCATCTTTTTCACAGGAGGCATATTGGCGAATACCACCTCTTCCTCCTCGTAGTCGTCAACGCTGATATCTGGAACCTTCGCACCTGCTTGCTGCTGCACCGGCCCAATTGTGTGCAGGGTGGTCATCTCTGGAGGCGTCGGTGTGGTAACCTGCTTTGTAGGTGTAGGTAGGGGGCACACTAGGTCTTGAATGTTGTCTCCCCCAACTGCTCCTGCCTCTCAAAGTTTGTCTCGTTCTCTCCTCTACCGGCACCTTCCCTTTGTCCCACTAAGAAGACATAGTGATACCGAAAATGAAATAAAAAAATTATTAAAAAAACAGAAATGAAATAAAATCTATAAACAAATTATAAACAAATAGCTTATATTTAAAAATATAATTACATCAAATATTAAAAAAAATATCAAATAAAAAATGAAATACAATATAACAAATTAAAGTATAATTAAATGAAAAAAACTGTAATTATAACAAAAATTAAGAACAAATATCAAATAAGAAAAAATGAAATACAATATAACAAATTTCATTATAATGAAATGAAATAAAATAAAAATATAATTAAGTATAACAACAACTTAAAACAACACAAACAAAAAAAGAAATGAAATAAAATAAAATAAAATATATAAAAAAAATTATGAATAAATAAATAGAAATAGGATGCAAACTAAACAAATAAAATAAAAATATAATTATTACAAAAATAAATAAATCATAAAAAATAAAAAAAACAGAAATAAAAAACAATATATCAAATTAAATTATAAAGAAATGAAATAATAGCATAAATATAACAAAAATAAAAACAAATAGCAAATAAAAAATATGAAATACAACATAACAAATTAAATCATAATGAAATGAAATAAAACTGTAATTATAAAAAAAATAAAAACAAATAGCAAATAAAACTAATGAAATACTCCCTCTGGTCCTAATTATAAGGACCCATTGACTTTTTTGGAAAATCCTAAGAAAATCCTAAGAAAGCTAATTACATTATTTTAAGACATTAAATTTTTTTTCTTCAAATTAAGTTATTTGACTTGTGAACTAATATATAATGTAATAAAACACAATATATGATACAATTAAGTACTGTAATTAGTTTTCTTAGGATTTTCCTATGAGTCTTCAAAAAAGTCAACGAACTCTTATAATTAGTATCGGAGGGAGTAGAATATAAAAAATTAAATTATAATGAAATGACATAAAAATGTAAGTATAACAAAAATGAAAAGCAAAATTCAAATAAGAAAAATGAAATACAATATAACAAATTACATTATAATGAAATGAAATAAAAACATAATTAAGTATAACAAAAAATTAAAAAAAAATAAATAAAAAAATAAATGAAATAAAATAAAATAAAATAGATTAAAAAATATGAAGAAATAAATATAAATAGAATGCAAACTAAACAAATGAAATAAAAATATAGCTATTACAAAAATAATTAAAACATAACAAATGAAAAAACATAAATGAAAAATAATATATCAAATTAAATTATAAAGAAATGAAATAAAAGTATAAATATATCAAAAATTAAAAGCAAATAGCAAATAAAAAATGAAATACAATTTAACAAATTAAATTATAATGAAATGAAACAAAAATATAACTATAACAAAAATAAAAAACAAATAAAAAAAGAAATGAAATAAAATAAAATAAAATAAAATATTAAAAAAATAATGAAGAAATAAATAGAAATAGAATGCAAACTAAATAAATAAAATAAAAATATAATTATAACAAAAATAAATAAAACATAACAAATAAAAAATGAAATACAATATAACAAATTAAATTATAAAAAAGTAAGATAAGTAGAAAACAAATTAAATAAATGGAACAACAAAACTGACTTGAATGGATAAATTGTAATTGGATATGGACACTGCTTCATAATTATAAATGAGGGGATAAGGAGTATTTATAGGTGCTAAGGCGTTATGTTTATAGCGGTTTTTAGTTAACCACATAAACCACTACAAAGTACAAAGCTAACCTCGGCTTTCGCTCATATTTTGTAGCAGTTTCATAAAATCTCTACAAATATGCAACCCTTTACATTCTGTAATGGTTTTAGGTTTATAACTACTACAAAATGCACATACTAAACATTTATAGTGGTTAGGTTCATCAAAACTACTACAAAGTAATCACGACAAATGTTGCACCAACTTCATGTCACACAAATTAGTAGTGGTTATTAGCTAAAAACTGCTACTAATGGTAGCCACGCAACTATCGGCTCTTAAGTGTCATACATTTGAAGCGGTTTGTAAATAAGCCGCTACAAATTTTGACATTTGTAATGGTTTTCTTTGATCGCTACAAAGAAACTGTTATAAATTTTTTTTTTTTTTAATTGTAGTGACAGTGCAGAATTAATTTAAGAATTTTAAAAAAAAGATATGATAGATAAATTTTATATACTACTCAAATTTTGATGGGCTTAAGTTGGTGCTCAGAACCGTTCTCCTCCTTCCCATTAAAAAGATGTAACCGCCACTTTTTTATGGCAGAGAAGAAGTAAGACCTGGGGAATCAGCATCAGAACTGCCATTCATCACCCACTATATTCCTTCCTGCACACCTCAGCCACCACACACACCACACCTACGCTTTTTCTCTTCCATTCACCGCCACACATTACGTTAATACGTATTGTGTGAAAAACCAACCCATCATTTCTCCAATTTCATCCATCCATGACTGTGGCGGCTTTGATTAATGGGGAGAGTAGCGGTGAATTTCGTTTAAGCGCGGACAAACATGGAAAAAGATTATAACTTAAGAGTTATACCACAGAGTTTATCTCTATTTATTTTTTATTCAAACATTGAGTTATTTAGTTTTAAATAATTTTGAGTTATATTCTTTAAGAACAATCTAGTTTTATATGGTAGACATATCTCTTTTTAAATTGGATTGATATTTTGGACTGATTTATGCTATGATTATTGATATATAATTTTTGGAGTAAAATACTCTTACTACCCTTGCATTTTCCTTAATTATATGGATCTCCCATCTATTTTGAAAACATACATTTAAGTTCAAATTGTTAACTCCGTTAAAGATTTTTAATTTTTAATTAAAATTTATATTAAAATAGATTTTATTTACTAATTCACCCTTAATCATTACTAATTCTTAATTTTTGGATTTTTTTTAAATAATTAAGAATTATTTTCTTAATTTATTTTTATTTTTGCAAATAGTTATCTATTACATTTTTTCCTTTATTGAGATAAAAACTTAATTAATGTAATTAGTGCAGATAGAGAAAACTTAATTAAAAATATGATTAATTCTTTTAATAGATGCATAATTAATAAAAATGTTTATAAATAATTGTTAAAGGATTTTATTTAAGAAATTAATATAAGTTATATAATATCTCAAATTTACATTTTTAATAACACATGATGAATAAAAATGTATCTTTCAAATATGTTTTCAATCATGGCGTCGTGGCAGAAAAAAAAAGAAGAAAGAAAGAAAGAAAGAAATATGTTTTATAGTCATTTCAAAGAATACTAAATAAATAAGTTTCAATAAATATGATAAAAAATTAAGAATTTTAAATTTAATAATATAATAAAAATTAATAACTTTTATAATTTATTGGAAAATTTCAACATTATGAATAAAAATATGTTTTGTTTGCATAAAAAATTATTTTGAGGAAAATATAATTGTTTATTCATTTATTGAAAGAGGGGTATTTTGGTCAAAAAAGTATTTAATAGTTGAACTTAACATCAACTAATAGTTGGGTGGATGAAAATTGAATCTCAAATATGTAAGAGAGGTTTTTGTAACATGTATTTCAATTTTAAGAGAGGTCTATATACATTTTCAAAATAGATGAAATATTTGTATAATTTAGATAAAATAGAGGGGAAGTCAATGTATTTTACTCTAATTTTTGTTTATAAACCTTTAGGTTATCAATTGAATTATTAATTGAGTTTTCTTTATTAATTTAATTGTCAATTGGGTTTACCATCTTGTTTGATTGAGTTGATTAATTGTTTAGTTGTTTAATTAGACAATTGTAAACATGAATTGTATAATTAATTTGAAATAATGTGATTGATTTTAATGGGTTTAATTAACTAGCTCTTATTTTATTATGAGTTCTCTAATAAATTAAGTGTTATGGAATTTGAAGGTTTCTCATGTTCTAATTAAGTAATTAAATTTATTAATATCACTCTCTTATCAATCTCCATCCAATTAATTGATTTGAGCGAAAAAAGTTAACTCTATGTGTGTAACACCTCACTTTCTAACCATTTACCATGCTCTATTATAGCCATTAGAACCATTAGTTATGACTTTAAGTTAAGAAAATAAAGAATAATTTTTTCTTTTCTGTGAGTTACTATTCACTGGCCCTTATTTTCGATCAATTTTGAAAAATCATAACTAATTTTAAAAAAATCGAAATGAGGTGGTTCCAAGTTCATTAAAAACCTCTTACATTCCTCTTTAAGAAAAAAGTAATCTCATTTCTTAATTGCATAGAAATCATAACCTGCAGACCTTCAAAAATGTATTGTTCACATGGTAAATTGGCACTATTCATTTAGTCATTTTTCTACTTTCCATGATTTTTGGCCCAACATTGAGAAGACATAACTTTCTCTAAAAAACTCCAAATGACATGATTTACCACTCCAATTGCAGCTAAAAATATCCTTTATGAGCATGTAAAAACTCATGGTCAAATTCAATCATTTGCTTAAACTGTAGCAAACCCAATTTTTAAACTTGAAATAGCCAAAAACCAAGTGCCATAAAACCATAATCACAATACTATGCCAATTTCTCTTTCCTCTCAAGGTCCATGCATCACGGGCAGCATAATGGCTATACCATAGCATATCCTCATAATTAAAACATATTGCAGTGGCATACAATTGAAAGAGGCAAGCTTAATTATCCAAGAGGGGGGTGAATTGGGTGATTTTGAATTTTCGTTTTAAAACTCCAGACACGAGAGTTTATACTGGTTCGGTCCAACACTTGACCTACGTCCAGTTCTCAGTCACTACTGA
>JBAGKO010038454.1:0-10307 GCA_037177275.1 Acacia concinna | reverse complement strand
GTATGTAGAGATGCATTTGGCCATTTTATATGGAATTATGTGGATAAAATTAAATCAATCTCTGCATTCATGACTGAAGCTTTAGCTCTGAGGAGAGCTCTGTTACTAGCAATGGATGTGGGACATGATAAAGTTGTTTTTGAAACAGATTTCCTTTCTCTTCTTCAAAGCGTTGAATCTAGATCACCTGATCTTGTTGAGTGGAAGAGCAGAAGTGTTATACAAGATATCATCTGTATGTTTGACTCTAAGGCTAGTTTCTCTTTGACCTTTACTCCTAGAGGGGGTACTAAAGTAGTTTGATTTGATTGCAGCTAATGCGTATAAAGATGTGTACCCTACAAGGTGGGTTTCACAACCATTACTTCCTTTTATGTCTTTACTAGACTTAGATACCCAAAATGTTGTTGATGTCTCTAGTGGTACTTCAAACCCCACTGCTCAAGAGGAGGTTGATTATGATGTCTTTGTTATTTTATTATTATTGTAATTTTGTCTATTTGTCATGTTGCTAATTAGGTTGTCTTTGTTTGTTTAATTGGTGTAAGTGTTCGGTCAGTTTTAATTATGTCATGATTTGCTTTTGTTATGAACTTGATGTATTTTAGATGTTTATATATGAAGTAACTTTTATGAGAAAAAAATGTATATTTTTTAAACTAAAAGTCGTATTAAAAAATCTTGTTTATTAATTACCCTTTATTATACTAAATCCCTAATTTATCTTTTAACGTTAATACTTGTCAATGATAGTATTTAACATTTTCACTTAATTAAGAAAAAAATTAATTGAAAAATATTAAAAACTTATCATAAAAAATTTTGAGTATTTTTTTTTTGAAAAACGATATATTTAATGAAATATATTTCAAATATTTGAATTATATAATATTAATATATAAATCTCAAAATTATATCCTGTTTTAATGCTGTAACTTAATTGAAATATATATATTATATTGAAAAAACATTTTTGGTGACATATGCATTTAAAATATTATATCATAAGTAAATTTTAATAAGTAAACACAATTAAAATTTTAAATTTATTTGAAAATAAAAATTGTAATGATATTAACTTTGTAATATTGCAATCAATTTGACATGAACAAAAAAATTAAAAAATATAAACTTTTTTTAAAAAATTAGATAAAAATTTGTAATTAAATGATTATATTTTTGGCAAAAAATTGCATCATCCATCATTCAATGATATTTATTTTAAGGAGGGGCATTTTGCTCAATATAACAGGTCAATATTGTGAGTAAATAGTCAACCAATGATTATGTGGATGGAAGTTAAATGTTTAAACTAGAAGAGAGGTTTATGCAATATATATTTTGAATTTAAGGGAGGTTCATATAGGTTTTCAAAATAGAGGGGAGTTCTCTGTAATTTAAAGTAAATAGAGGGGAAGTTGGTGTATTTTACTCTTAATTTAGTTATATTTTTCCTTGAGTGAATTCTTTTGATCAATGTTTACCGCTGATGGGTGGAAGTAATTTTTTGGCCACAGTTGTTCCATGTGTGGCGGCGTTGGGAAGGGAAGGAAGAAGAAGAAGAAATCAATTTTTTTTCTAATGAATTGTAATATTAAGTACCATGAGGCGATGAGGTGGCTTATTGAGTGGCATGTGGGGTGCCACAAGTTAATTCATAGTGGAAGTTAACATTGACTAACAATCAAGGTGAAGTTGCTGCATTCTGATTAATTGTTTTTAGGGTAAAATTTCTCCTAAAAAATTTCTGAATATCCAACACTCCTTGATGGTTACTTCTACAACAAAAATTAACCTTATATCTTGATATTTTATCAAAACATTATTTAAATATCTTAAATTTATAAAAGATGACTCCCTAATATATTAAACTATATCTTAAAATTATCTATAAATAGGAATTATCTATACAAAATTAATGTTACAACATGATTACAAAATACATAAAAACTAATTTAATAAAAGTCAATGCCGTCAAAACCTCTAGTGCCAAGCAAACAAACCACTATCTAGACCACATACATGCTAGCCTTGCATGTGTCTCAAACAAACAAGCCAACATGGATCATTTAAAGCAGTCTATTCTACTCAAAGGACATGCCTTCTTTACTAGTCTCACCATCCTATTTGGGCGCGAGATTCCCACATTTGATCCTACTTTCAAAGGCGGACCCAGAGAGAAAGTTCTATAACTATGTCATCCTTAGGGATTACATAGTTATAGCTGAATCACGTATTGCCAAAGCCTATAAACTCCTTTTGGAAGAGATAGGTGGTCACCGTTTGCCTACCTAAGAGTTTAATCTCTCATAAGGGAAGTTGTGAGTTTGTGAAGAGAATCCGTGTTCGGGACAGGAGAATTGATGTCTCATCTATCTCAATACGGGCCTTCCTCGTAGCTCAACACCCTTACAAACTGATGTCAATATATAAAAAAATAGAAATTCAATCAATTGTCGACACCGTAGGTGGCATGGGTTTTAATATAACCCTTACCAGGTAGCCCTCTTCTACGAATGAGGAAAATGTTGGCGTTGTATGACCACCCCCAACCACCTGTTGCCTCCTGTCACCATGTGAACCATTAACGTATTTGAAAGCGATAGGATGGGGACAAGTAGGCCAGAGCACATATAAAGTTGTACAAAAGAAAATAAATTGAGACATAGAGAGTGTTAGATCAAATGAACCAAGACCATCGTATTAACTTAGAGTCAGTTTGGATACGGCTTAATTTAAGTGTCTTATTTTTTTATGGGTTTATAAAAAGTAGCTTCAGAAAAATAAGTGGCTTATCTGAAGTTATTATGTTTGGATGTGACTTTGCAGAAGTGACTTTTTTTTTTATGAAACAAGTTTGGAAGATAAGTAGAAAAGTGACTTATGATGAAATTTTTTTATTTAAAAATAAGTAAGAGGTGTGTAACATCCCAAATTTTTATTCATCAAATTCCCTAAGTGTATGAAAATATAAAGGGAATAAAATGGTCAATTTTGGTGCAACAATCATTGACAAAGTAAGTTTTAGCTAATTTCTGAAATGAGACTGACGGCAGTCTTTTTATTGTATGTCAGTTTATCTTAGGCAAATGATATTCAAAAATCATGAAAATTTTCAGTCTAAAAATAAATATTTCAAGCTTTAATTTGATATGTCACTTGCATGATTTGGATGTATATATTAAGAGATATGAATTTTTGAAGTTTGCCCAGTAAAATTTGTCAGTTTCTAGAGCAATGTTCAAAAATAAAATTACTAGGAATTTTATAATCCCAATTAAACCAAGAAAGTATTTTTTTTTCCTAAAGTTAGACTTAATAAGGGACATTTTAGCTTTAGAATCACCTCAATTGAATATTTATACAATTAGATATGAATTTTCAAAGTTGGGTGGAAATTCTGTCAAAAAATCTGAATTTCAGAAATATAATGGTATGGTTGTAATTTGTGGCTCAATTAAGGATAAAAATGGAAATAATATATAATACAAATTGAGGAGTACCCATAAATTATTTGGAGACTAATGACAGTCAGTTTGAAATTTTCTAAGACAGTCGATATACTAACTCTATAAAAAATTCAACCAAATAATCATTTTTTCCCTTCTCTCTCTCCTCCCCCACCTCCTTACCACCACAAAAGTCACAAATTTTGGCATCATGCTTTGAAGCCAAAAAAGCTACTTTTGTAGCTTTTACTTTTTTTGTCATCCAAACATCCATTTTTAAATAAGTGGCTTCACTTATAAAAGTCAAGCCAAAAAATCCAGCATCCAAACAACCTCTATCCACACACAAAAAATAAACCAAGACATGCAGATCATCATATTAACGTGAAGTCTCTTTACAAACCCAGATAAGGTCCCTTTCAGGATTATGCTAGCTTGTTTTTAGAGATAGTTCAGAGAGATTATATGTAGAGTGAGATTCTCTTCTAAACCTATTTTTATTTTCTGGTGTTCTGTTAAATAAAACCTTTCAATAGGCACTGATCACAACATATTTTAATAAGTTATTTCATGGTGTATTTCGGGATTTTATCACTATTTTAAGATTTAAATTGCATTAATTATGATTAATTGTGATTAAAGTTTTTTGCATGAAATTAAGTTAAAAAGTGGCAAAAATGTCATATATTTAATGATTTCCCTTATGGATTTTTGGAATATAAGGTATTACATTTTGAGTCTATTTTTTTAAAGATCATTTTAGATAAAATTACAGCAAAGACCCTAAAGCTTCTAAAAACTACACATCAATGTTGTTGAGAACAAGATAAAATTATAGAACCCAAAACTTCTAGAAATTGCTAAAATAACCCAAAATTCGAAAACAACATTTTTCTCCCTCGAAATCTGATTTTAGGGATGTGAAAAATCATAATCTTTGGAAGAGGAAAGCCGCAAATTTTCAGAGTGGGGAAGGCCAAATTCAAACGGAGATGCAGGCTTGAGAGGAATGAAGAATGAAACGGACAATACCACCGCCGTCGATGACTTCATTCTCCGCATGACCACCGGTGTCTCCTCCTTTCCACCACTGCCTTCTCCGCTTCTCCACCACTTTCCAACACATTTCACCTTTCTCTTCACATCTCCTTCATTTCTATTCATCCTAATCAGCCTCAACACCATTACACTTCCTTTTCCCCATCTTCTTCCATTTTTCTGCATTTTCCTCCACATTTCTTCCATGGCTGCCATGAATTGGAGCTTTGGAGTGACAATTCTAGTCTTGATGCATGGCTGACCTTCTACATCTTAGGGGTTGGTAATTTAGCTTAAGCAATAGAGCTTCAATAGGAAGTTTTTCTTTATTCATTTATGGATTTTCTATTTGTAATTCCTAGCTATATTCTAGAGTATTTTCAGTAAGATTTTGTTTTAAATTATTTAGACTCTATATTGTTTGAGCTAAGATTGCCTATATTGTGTTTGGATTGAGATTAATCTGAATGAATGAATTTTATTTATATATTTCCTATTAATTCAATAAGACAATACTTTATGTGATTACTAGTTTATATAGTTGATTTGGATTAATTTGAGTGTTGCAATTATATATTCATATAAAAGAAAACAGTTGTATTAATTCGATCTATTTAACATATAAAGTGGTTCTTGAATATTAATATTCTTAAGCAATATCTATGAATGCAATAATTGGAATTGTTATTAATTAAGCATGTTAGATCCAATGTGATTACTTTTGGTTTTTAATTAAGATTTGATAAACTTTGACTCCCATATCATTTAGTGAATTAGGATAGTCATTGAACTAATTTCTCAATAGAATTCACTTCATTCATATTCCATTTTATTCATTATTTGAAAAGACAAAAAATAGTAGCCTTAGGTTTTAGATTCAATTTTGCACTTACCTATTTTCAAGAAAACCTATAACTAATTTTTTTCTTGTTTTAATTGTATTTGCATGTCATTTAGATTATTTAAGAATTAATAAAAGACTTCTAAAAAAGAGAGAACGGCTACAAATTTACTTATACATAATCTTTAGTTAATTTTGATTGTAGACCCAAGCGTAATAATAAAAAATCCTTATCAATCGTTTGTTGTTTTCATTTACTTTTTTTCAATTTACTTTTAGTTCTCAGTCTAGAAGGTGTATGTGGACTATTGCCTCTTTGGTATCGTTGTATTTTCTATTTTCATCACTCATTTACTTATCATCAAGATGATGCGGACTACACCCTTTTTGGCATTTGAAGTTTACTGTTCTTTACTTTCATAATTATTATTTGGACTCATTCTACACTTTTCTTTACTTTGTTCTTTATCAACTTGACCAATTAACGTAGCAGTTTGTCTACTTCTTACTTCTCCATTCGCCTTACTTTTTTATTAATATTTATATTAATTTATTTAGCTTCTTTAATATCTCAAAGAAAAAAATTAACTAACTCTTATATTCAGAATAAATGAAGTATAAATCTTAAACATGCCCGTCATAAGAAGTTAGATGAAGGGAAGGAAGAGAGGAATTAGCAACGTGATGGCAATGTTGGTGACAAACTAATGGCATTGTTGATAGAGGCAACATTTGAAGCGGAAGAAGTAGAGTTGAGTGGCACAATATGGGTGACATGGACGAGAGCAAGAGACTTTGAGAGAGAAAGGAATGGCACTAGCGATTTTAGGGTTAGAAACTGTCATTTTTTTAATGTAAAACCAGAAAGTTTTAGACGGGGTGAATAAAATATAAATTATATCTAAAATACAATTTAAATATTAACTTTAAATTATTTTCACTATTTTAGATCGCATTTTTTAACTATTAATTTTGAAAACATTTTCTCGATTGTATGTATATGCAACCAATATAAAAATGTTCTTATATTTATAAAAATACCACCACATTGGGCAAATCGTTACTACAAAAATAGCAATATATTAGCTATAAAAGTTCAGCGTAGATAAATAACATTTCTTACAACCTATTTGGTTCACAGAATCAGTGCAAATGTAATGGAATATAATATAATGTAATAGAAAGTAATGTAATGGTAATTACATGAAGTTGTTTGGTTTGTTATTAAGAAAAGATGATACATAGATATGAAAAGGTTTGGTTGGATTACATTAAATATGGTAATATATGATAATAACATATCAAGAGACAAAATTACCCCTTGTCTATATATATATATGTATAATGACTTGAAATTATCTATTATTTTATCCAGTATGTACAATAACCCAATTCCCACTAATAATAATAAATTAATTGACAAAATTATCCTTTGCCAATATGTGTAAAAAATTATTTAAATAACTCACATAAGTTATACCCTATTCTCATAACCAGTGATGAAAATTTAGTAAGTTTCACATAAGCTTTGTTTATCTCACCCCACGTTAGACCTTCTATTCTTATAAGTTGCCTATATATTTTCTCAGTCCTATTCAAGTCAATAGGACCAATTCTTCTTGAATCCTTTTGTAATTCTGAAAATTCCCTGCAAAAATTAGCACAAGATTCTTTCACTGCTTCAGCAATCAACTCTCCAGCATTGCGACTACGCCTGAATTGTGAACAACTTTAACGGCAGTACCATTCATCTTGCAACTTCATAGGCATTACAACATTTATTTTTAAGAAATTAAATTAAGGAGTCCTAAGAAATCTGTTGAAAAAGTCAAACTTACAAATTTCTCTATGATGAATGATTTATGAATATTATTGATTTGGTCACAGCCGGAATTAGAAGAGAAGCTAATTTAATGGTTTGACCTTAATTTACTGTAGATGTAACTGAGATATAACATACTGCCTGTTAGTACACTTCTGTAGTTGCTGATTCATTGTCCATTTTAACTCACCAAATTGTTATACACGTGAAATAACACCTTGATGGAAACTAGAATTTTGCTTCAATTCTAACATTTTTTGATGTGTTAAAATGTTAAATATAGTTGCAACTGGCCAACACAGAAGAGTACATTTATTTGGAGGCTTAAGTCTGGATTGTGCCTTGACATGTGATACAAAAGATTTACAACATAGAAGACTCCTACCCACTCATGCCCTGTTTGCCTTCCTTCTCGATCACAATCACCTACTTTACATAACAGAGTAAGAATTTAGACTAAATTGACAAGTAGAAGGTCTAATATGATAATTCTTTTGGGTATACTAATAAATTAATAAGAAAACTAATTAATGTTATTTGACTTGTCATTAAAACGTATCCAGACTATAGTCTTATAACTCTAATTTATCTACCAGCATATTCTATCTACTCACAAGCTCTAATGTATGTAGATACATGGTGTATGGTGTGTGACAATCTCTATCGACTAGTATTTCTCTAATAAAATAGTACCAAATAATATAAAACTCCATTATAAAGTTCACACACAAAAATTACATAACAAGATATGTGTGTGTGTGTGTGTACCTACATAACATGTATAACAGTGAACATTTAAGACTAAATTGTTGCTTTCCTTCTCAAAGGGAGAAAGAGATGCTTAGTCCCTCGCGAATGGAAGAAAAATAATATCTTTCTGCTTCAATTTTGATTAGGTCATTAATAAATTAAATTAAATTTGAATTGAATTAATAATAAATAAAAAGGGTGTTCTTCCCGATCGAGTTCCGTCCCAAAACTTAGTCACCAGATATATTTAAGAAACTGGAGTCTGAACCAAATTTATTCATGGAAGCTGAAGAAAGTTTATGTACCAAATATAATAACAATAAATACGAAAAATCATATGACAACATAATTTCATTGCTCACCGTCAAAAACAAATTAAATGACAAGGGCAAAATCTGATCTTGAACTCAGGGAGCAATTTGCTCTCGTCAACAATTAAGAAGGCACCAGTGCCATTGAGGTGGAGGCGAGAGTGAAATTAAAACTTAAAGATGGCGTGCATTTAACAGAAGAAGGCCACAGAATTAGGTGGGAGGTGAGGCAATGTTACTTAAGGATATAAGCAGGGTTTATTTCTAAGCAATATGATAAATTTAAAAAAGTTATAATGGTTATATGGTCTTTTTTCCTAAATTATAGGATCTCTGCATCCCTATTAATGAATATTAGTAGTGTAATTGTGATTACATCAAATGATGTAATTTGTGTTACAAATGTAATCATCTTTATGTTACAATAAGTTCAACCAAATGCTGCAATCAACCTTATTACATAGGATTACATGTAATCCTCTCCCACAGAATTGAACCAAACGAGAGCATATATAACGGTTCACCATGATGTCTTGGTTTATTTTTATTATATAGTTGTTTTTATTATTTTTACTATTAATATTTATTTTATATATAGACATAATATAATCATCGATAAAAACAAGATAATATATTAAATAAAAAATTATATTTATAGGATTGAAAATGAAATATATTATACACAAACAACATACAATCTAAAAGATATCAATGACTTAAAATCTCACAATAAAACATTATCTTATAATGTTTTAAATTCTAAAAAATTAATTAAAAATTCTCCAATATTCTCTAATACCTTATTGTAGATTGTCCATAGATCACATATCAATAAACTCCAAGAGTTCTCATCACATATCCTGTATTTGCAAAAGGATAATATGAATAAAACGATAAGAATATATATAATAAAAATAATAAATTATAAAAACTTAAAAAAATAAAACCTTTGGATATAACTTTGAAAATCTTAGCGTAGTAAAAATTGGTAAATATAAAAATTTGAGCAAATCTCGAATCCTAATTCAACAAACTTGATTTTAACCTATAGTTTGGGTTGTTAAATTTAGGAATGTGAGATTCTCAACGACAAAAAATTTAACATTTACCCTGCGTTTTTCCATGTTCTATGACTCCCCCCACCCCCCTCCTCGGGGGGCGCCAAAGTTTTTCCCTCTTTTAATCTTCAAAACAAAGTTCATCACCGAATTAGATATCGTAATCCCAACCGATGACCTTGAGCATCAACTAGGGAGCTCTCATTATATTAAAAAATAAAATAAAACTAAAAACGCTAACTGGAAAAGGAAAGCTTACAAGAGGAAGAATTGCAAAAGGAAGGATCTGCATGGTGAAGACCCATGATAGTGGTGGAGGAAGACTTGTAGTTCCAAGACAAGACTTATGTAAAAAAGAGCATGAGACCCCACTAAGGAAGCTCAAAATTTTTTTTGAAAAGAAGCTAAAACAGTTGCATGAAATGATTTTTTTTATTTTTATTTTTTGTGTTTCGCGATATTCTACCTCACACAATATATGATATTGCGAGTAATTTGCTGTTACTTTTAAGCTTTATATATCCGTGCGTGGCCTTCGTCTTAATTTACCTTATGTTTATTAACTATAACTGTTATATATTAAGCGTTTTAGTTGTCCGAAGAATCTATAATAGTATTTTTTAAAAAAAAAAAAAACCATCCCCAGCAATGAACATTCTAGATATGTTGGTCTAAATTTAAAAGACCATTTTCTACCGGTGAATATTTTCAGGACTTACAAAATACATTTTATATTTAGAAGGGAGCGGAGGGAGTAATAATTATATCAATAATAGAGGTTCTGATGCATGAGGTAAGGGACGAGAGGGGACAGAGAGAGGAGAAGAAATCAGAAAGTCTGATTGAGGGCTATTTATAGCCTCAACTATAACCTAAGGTTTATTGACAGGAAAATTGCACCTAGATCCCAAATATCAGAGATAATTATAAAAAAGTCCCCCTAAATTTCCCCCTTACCAACAGGTCCCTAGGGACCTTTGAGACATTATCTTCAGGTGAGAAATTACTCCACTGCCCTCATTAGTAGTTAAAGAAAAC
>JBAGKO010038444.1:0-10308 GCA_037177275.1 Acacia concinna | reverse complement strand
ACTATTTTTCTATAAAGATTATATTAAGGGTAAAATAGATTTTGTGTGATATATTAATTTTAAATAATTATTAAAAATAACTCATTGCACCTTGCTTAAAAATCTAATCAAACACTTGCAATGTAATTAGTATTACATCACATTACCATTGCACTGCACTGCACTGGAAGGTGCAATGGGTTTGAACCAAACGGGCCCTAAGAGTGACATTGTTATGTTTTTAGACTTTTAGGACATCATTAAAACTAAAAAAAAAACAAAAGAATTATGAGATTTTGTAAATACTTTGGTAGCAACTATCCACCTTAACCCAATTTGTTTTGTTGGAGAAAAGAATGTTATATGACATCTATTGTTTATGAATATTTATAGATTACATACTTATATTAGAAAATTAAGTAGAAATGTGCATTATATAGTTTAAATTCCTAAAAAAATGTTTCCTTGTGATGAGATTTTAACCTAATTTGTAATTTAGTTTCTTATTTTCATAAAAAGGTATCTTTACTAGCATGTTTGGATCATAAAATAGCAAAGAATGGAAAGGAATTGGTGGTAAGAGGACAGAAAACGACGGAAAATAAATTCCTGTGGATGCGTTTAGATTTACCATGGGTTTCTGGTGGGAAATTATGGAGGCTCTTATGTGAGAAGATCAAATCGCGCCTAACTTTTGAACATGCCATTTGAACATTTCTTGATTAGCACACATCCCATGCCATTCAACGTTCAACTTTAAAAGGACCAAGCGATATGGTCGTTGTGGGTAGGATGATGAACAATTGAGATCATGTCTAATGAAGGGGTTGGGGACGACAATGTAGCGTTTGGTCACTTAAAGAAAAGGATGTTTTGGTTGATTTGTTGGTTGAGATGGCCTTAAGAGGCGATCAAATGATGGAGATTAGGTTCAAACCTAGCTATTTGTTACATCTTGAAGTGAAGATGAAGAAAGACTCCCCAGATTGGATTAAAAGGCAACAATTACATCCTCCTGTCGGCTGAAGAAACTAAAGGCAGTGTGGGAGATGGTGTTTGATATGCTAAATGGGCAAAAAATGTATAATTTCAAGTGGGACGATGGCACAGATTTTTTCGTCGCAAATGAAGCAGTGTAGGAAACATATGTTGTCATAAGATGCCTAATTAGGCATGAAACAGTTGTTTGTGGTTTTGCAGGTAAATCGGCGTGTTGCGCCTTTCAGGACCAACCCTTTCAAACACTATCAGAATTTATGCACTGTGTTCAACAACACTAGATTGGTGGAATAGGTGTTTCCTAAGTAGTCTTAGTAGCAAAAGTTTAGAATAACATCTTTATTTCCATAATTCCTACTGTTTTGTACTTGGATGCATAATGGTTTAATTGATTTCCCTATATGTTAATTCATGGTGAACTGAAGGACTACTGTTTGTGGCATGAACTATGTATCTTTTAAGTATTTATACCTACGATGTGGTTGTGGTTCCTTGATATTTCAAAAATTTGTGTATGACCATGTTCATATAGTAGGCATGTGGTGGGTACATAACCTACCATGCATAAAACTTTGAGTGTAAATGACCGCCGAGCACACACAGCAGATCCAGTATGTGAACTAAAAATAATTGAACGAAAAACACATATAATGGAAGAAACAAATAACAAGAGATGAAAAAAACCAAGAAAATTTTTAAATAAGTACATTGAAGTTTGAAGTTCTCATAATTTCCACTAAAACAAACACCATAGCTAAGTAAAGGAAGAGAAAAGATATGGGAGGAAGGAGGGATGCCTACTCAACTCCATTTTCTAGTTAGTTGTGGGAGGCATAGGCAGACGGCCCATGTAATAAACCGGTTGCCTCGGTAGAAATGAAGCACTTGGCGTTTGAGAGAGCGATAAGTAGACAACCATCGCCAAGAGGTGGATTGGCATGTCATCCATGGTGGTTCCTTCTAGAGGAAGCACTCATAGAGGTTGTTCATTATCAGGTTGGTCCATACTGTCCAGTTGCTAAACGCCTAGAGGTGTGAGTTTATGAGCTGATTAGCATGATGGGTAATCAATATGAGTACTTGCTTCCTGTGGTGCACATTTCACGTCGGCTATGCCTTGAATGGTCCCAATTTTTTGTGCGTTGACATTGGCAATGCATGCATGTTGTGATGTCATTTGTGGGGCCTTTGATGTCATCTTGCAAATTGAGCACCTGAGTTTTAAGAGTCGCATCGTCCGACTGACCATCGTCTGACTCAATGGGAATATGGTGTACTTCAGACAGCCTTAGGTCATTCACTTTATGAGAAGGATCAATTGTGGGAACGTCAGCTGCTGGACCCAGTATTGCTTCTGCAATATGGTGTAGCCTTATTTCATATCTATTCATGCATACATTGATAGTTCACTCCAGTTGATCAAGTCCTACACGAAACTCACCAAATGCTTCTATTATGACATAAGTAACCTATAGAACAATATGCATCACCTCCTTCGTGATGTCCTTTTGCATTCCCTTTTGAGCCCAAAACTCCTCTACAAACAAGTTCTTCATCGACGAATCGTGCCTTCCTTCAAACACATCTAGCTCCTTTCTAAACATATTCTTAATAGAGGCAGCAAAAATGGATGGGCCAACAATTCTAGGAGGATCAAATGCTTGAGTGGATGATGAATATCTTGATTAATTTGCTTTCCCTCTAACCTTGTTCTTGTGAGACATATCCCCAGCAGAGCATCTAGGTAATGAGATGTGCAATCTTATGAGGTGGGACTTGTCTAACTCAGGAATCTTGCCTATATCATCCCCGTCCTTGAGATACTAGATGTTATGTTAGTCCAAAATCATGTACACCAATTGAGGGTTTGATAGGAGGTGTTGATATACTTTGATTCAATCACCTTCTTTATCTAGTCGAATATCATTGCCTTGATGTCTCTCTTTTCCATGACTGCGATAGACGTGAGGATTGGATAGTCGTAGTCATTGATGTGGGTGACCTTAATGTTGGCTTCAGTTTTAGGTATAATAGGTAGTCCCTTGATTCCTTCAGCAGCTCATATATCTCTTCAAGCTTGAAATACCTCAACTCATGCTCGACATATGATTGGTTCCCCAGAAGAGCATTTATAAGGGCAGTACTAATAGTGATCTTCTTTCCCCTCACATATATATATATATATCAATGAATTAATTTGAAATAGTGTTTCCCAACATAATAGAGCGTAACTCTATGTTACAATAAAAGTGCCGAACCACCTGTGGACTATATGGCATATTCATCGTCAACAACTTCTCACAGTGTTTGAAATACAGAGATAGATCGTATCCACTTTCTCTTATTAACTTTGTCATATTGACAAAAATAATAAGAGAAAAATATCTATGAGAAATTTTCTTTTATACTTATCATTATGGGCCCCTTCACTAACGGCTTAACTACTTTATCAGCTATTAGGGCGTCTATAGAGGGGTTGGGCTCTTGAGTTAAGTCAACATCCTCCAGTACTCCCCTCGTCTCTGCCAGTGCTTCTTCCATAAACACCTTCTTGACTTTGCTCTTATGCTAATTAGATGGATGCGAGTTCTTCGGTTTGACATCAGTTGTCTCAGATGTAGTCCTCTATTTGGCCTTACGATGAACAGAAGACTTTAGTATAACATTTACAACCTTCACCACCATTTGACCATAATCTTATCTCTACAATTGTCTCGCTCAATGGTCGGTGACTCTAGTGTGTCATTTTTTTCTTTTTCACTGCCATCACTTGCCTTTTGGATGGACATCGTTGAGTGTCTAAGTCGGTAGCATCAATTTCCCTTTGCTCTCTTTACTCGCAACCACATTGGTGATAGCTTTGGTTGACCTCTTTGTTGCATAGGAGGAACGAATTCAAATAATGGCAGAAGGCTCTATTTTCCCTTGTGTCCTTGCCATAATGATGAATGTGCCTCAGGTATAGTATGTTAAAATTGTGGTTACGGTTATGAAATGAATTCTTTAACCTTTTAACCACCACGACGGACGACAGGGAGGTTAATAGGGGATTGTTTGGTTTCCTTAGTTGAGAAGGTTTAGGGTTTATGCTCTTGTTGAGTATGGTTGGGAGGGTTGTGGCTCAGTTGGGTTTGAAGTTCAGATTGAAATGAATGTTGCGGGTTCATTACAAAAGGGATTGTCATAATTGCAGTACCATTCATTGACCATCATGTGGCTATGTTGTGCTCATGGTTGAGGATGGTGACCGCATTGTATTATACCTATGGTCATCTCATCATGGCTATTGGACAATTGACATACATTCAAGCTTCACATATGGATAGTAAGTGTGACATAAGTAAATGACATCATTCCTAACTTTTCCTTTTCCACTCAATCCACACAAGTTTACCCATGGTTAACAACTTCGTTCAAAAGTTTTTTGTCTTAGAGTATGGATAATGATGGTTGGAAATTTAGTCAACCCCAGTTGTCACTCTCTTGTAGTCAGAAGATGCATGGATGAAGGACAAATAAATGTTAGTGTCAATTTATTTTTATTCTCATTTGTTGTAGTTACTCAGGTGGTTCGCCTTAGTGGAACTCCATACACGTTTGGGGTTCGGTTTGAGAAACAATAAATTGTCTAATAGTTGTCATATGGAAGTTATTCACTTTGCTATAGATGGAAGCGCTGCAGATAAGTATCAGTGTAATTTTTATTCCCCCAGAAACCGATTTGCAGAGAATTTTCAATCCCCCTGTGTGTGCCATGACTATAGCATATTAGACCCTTTAATACAATTCACCATATTCAAATATCCATAGGGTATTAGCTAAGGTTGACAAAGTGTATCCTAGGATGGATTGTGAAGGGGACTGGGGATGGCCTAAGTGGGTGCTCTTCATGGATGCAATTGTATTTAATGAAATGGTAACATGTTTAACCATGTTGTATTGTCTCCTAATGTCATTAATCATTTGTTAAGCCATTATGGTTATTTGTGCATTTAGGATAATCGTATTATCATGAGGATAGTCGAGCAAGAAGTGATGGACCGATTTGTTGGGTAGATCAAAAAGGACTACATGTATGATGTTAAGGACTTCGTAGTTACCCAAATTGGTAAGGGCGTTCATGATTGCTTCTATATTATATTACTACCAAACAACATTGGCAGCGAGTTCGTGACAAAGGCGCCAAGCCATTGCTTCAAATTTGCATGCATTCGCTAAATCAATAATGGCATGGTCTTCGCGGACATAGTAATAGACATGTAATCATTTATACAAAATTCCCAACTTTTTATGATTTCGCCTTTATTTTTTGTAATGTCATTTTCTTCTCAGACGTTCAAGGCATACTTCACACCAAAGAGAATCTAGGGTAGGAGTGGGTTGACGGTTTCATCACCCCAAAGCTCACATTCATATTGGAAGATTGAAAGTGAGTAGTGTATCAATTAATATCGCCCTACACCCATTACTTGTACCTAACGCTTGCAATCACTAACTTGGTTGAGGTCGTTCTGTTAGTTGACGCTACAACAAATGCATGGCTTGATTTCTGACCTCATGAAGACACCACAAGTTTAGTAGCCATTGTTTAGTATCTGATTGTCAAACGGAGGGACGGGCAAGGATTTGTGGCAAATTATAGTCATGCTATAAGGGATTTTTGGCATCCTAGGTTTAAGGAATGTAGGGACCTGTAGACAATGCTCGATCATAGGATGAGGGGATGGCTTGACACATGAATAATGTGCTTATTTTTTTCCTTTTTATGTAAAAAGGTTCACATAGTTGTATACGCTACTTTTGGTATTAATGACTTTACCGTCAAACTCCCATGTCATGCCCACGATTAAATTAACTAATTCACTTGGAAGTTCCAAGTTAGCACCCATGTGGCTGCCCTGACAAACTTGTGGTCAATTTGTAAATGTCACTTAAGTGATTATGAAGAAATGTATGAATACCCATGAGAAACCTATGGTCAATTTGTGGTGTCAACCATTAAAGTTGATGTTGTGGGGAATGGATATAGTTGAACTTACCCACTACTTGCTTATGGTCGTGAGGAGGTCAAGTGCTGCGAAGTGATACTCTGTTTGTCTTTATTTAAAACCACCAAAATAGAGCAGTTCCAAATACTCTAATAACATAAACATTATCTTCCATTGATTTCATCTTTATATATTAATAATTACACTTGCATTAAACACATTGACACATATGTTACACAAAATAATGGGTGTGTGGATGCAATACAACTTGTGTGTATTAGGACAGTACCAAAAAGAGCAAAATAGGGTATAAGAATGGTAACCAGAGTATAGTAGGGATTAAAACTTTATGCCATGTTAATCTAAGACAGAAAACATGGTTCAAAGTTTCATTGACATTATATTATGTATCTAGTAATAGCCACACCCACAGACTCCATTTGTACTTACACCACACTCATGCCATCTACTTGGCTAGTAAGGTCCTTATCCTTGAAGTGTTTGGGTATTTTTTTCAAACAAATTTAGTAGTTGTGGTGGCGCCACAATTGTTATGTGAGCCGGATTAAGCTCATGAATGCTAAGGCCTTCAACCTCTATCAATTCATTGTACAAGTCAAATTCCTTACCTTTCATCTTCTCATGGTGCTCTTCTTGTGATATAAGGTTTCCTAATGTTGCACCTTGAAAATTGAAGGGGTGACTGGCATAGAATATGAGGAAAATTCACGGGTTTGGGTTTTCTTAGAAGTTTTCTCTCTTTTTCTTTCTTACTATCCCATCTCAGCTATCAAATTATGAGAGATAAAGTCTTTCTTTTATTTCTCTCTCATAATCTAATGGCTGAGATAGGATACTGAGAAAGAAAAGGAGAGAAAGATTTTGAGAAAATCTGCTTCAGAAAATTCACATTCCTTAAGCCTAAGAATATAAAATAACTCCCATATCTCAAAAACCATAATCTAGAATATGCAATTACTATTCCTATCTCACATCTATATATTCCATATAATCAAAATATCTTAAATTGATTGTAGAAATTCTAGTAGAGTCTCCTTCATTCCTCAGTCATCCCAAAAAATAATTCTTACAACCATTTAAGTTTCAAAATGATGTTTGGAGCACTACTCTATCACATATGCATACACATGTTCTTCCAAACACAATAAAAGGCATTGACCCTACCTATAAGTTATGTGGAGCTTCTAGCTTTTAATAGTAATACAAAAGTTTAAGTTTATGATTACATCAAAAAGCAACTACAAAATAAGTCAACAAACTTTGAATCATCTTAGAGGTTTTTTACAGCTCAGCTGGAGGTACAGGATCAACAATACTATCTGAAGACAATAACAAATTTTTTTAGTGAATAGCATCCCACATAATTAGTTCAATAATAACAATAGAAATACAAATTAAAGTCAGGAATAATACCTATCACAAATTTAACTTGAATACTAATATATAGTCATAAATGTATTATGAAATTAACTATGCATAAGTAGTCATTAAACGATAAAATTCAAGTATGTAACTAATCAGTTTGACAAGCAAACTTGTCTTGAAATAAAAAATTAGGAAATCTCATCTTTTTATAGGACTTCAAAAGAACTGATGACAAGCATGAACTCATAGTCCACCAAGGAAATAACCAAGAGGGGTTGAAAGCCACGAAAACAAGTGTGGACACATAGTCCATGAGGGCAATTAACCAATAAAGTGGAGCACAAAGCCACGAAGCAAGTGCAGGACAAGGCCACGAAACAAGAGCAAGCACAAGCACAAGCACAAGACCCACGAATAACAAGTGCAAGAATGAATCCTACGAATATTAAGCGTGAGTACTATGCCCACAAAAGTCAAACAAGCTTGAGGTTACCTATAACGCGCCAAGAGCTAACAAAACTATTGTTAGCAACCAGCATTCTGTATTCAGTCCTTTAGAAAAATGTTTTCAAGCGTGCTCGAGGTCAATTTATCATAGCAATAAAAAGTTCTTCTTTCAATATCATAATAGCTAATATCAAATACAATATAGTAAAAAGCCCCCTACATGAAAATTCACAAACAATATCTCAAAACTTTCTTTCAAATTCAATCTGTTGATAAAAATCCTTCCTAAGTAATAAACTCATGTACATACATTCTAAAATGTAAGGTGAATAAATAATAAATGAAATCATCAATCTTAGCCCATTCCAAATATCATCAAGAAAATGAAACAAATTTGATAATTGAATAATGGTAATTAATATAAAAATATGGTCATTAGTAAAAATGCGATTTATAAAAACTATACTGAGACACTATTCACTCACCTGTGGTGCTTAGATTCATACTTTTTCTAATTTATCAACTTCCAAATTGTTCACCTTTTCCCCTCCTAATATACAAACAAACCCACATCACTTGTAGCTTTGCATAAATTTCTTGTTTCACATTTAATACAAATTCTTTATTTCAATATCATCTCAACTTGTCCAACAATAGATATCATCTCAAATTTCAATAATTTAAGATAAGATAAACTTAAAAATTTTAATCCCTTTTATAACTCAAATAATTAATAGTGAAGCTTTGCCACTCTTAGCAAATAACTCACTGTTCCACCTTTGAGAGAATATTCTCTACTCTCCCTTCATTTCAAACGTACTTCAAAATAAATTCAATTTATCAACCAAGACCTTATCCAAACAACTTTAAATGTTTTTATTCTACTACAACATCTTAAAAATTAAAATTATCTTTCCTCTTCTCTCCTTTTCTTTTTCACTTTTGACATACAAGCAAAATGAGTCCACCTTCTTGTAACCTTTAAGTTATATAAAAATACAAAGCTTGAATAGCCTTTCCTCCCAAATTTCACATCACTAACCAACATCATATAAAATATAGACCCTTGCATTGTAATTGCCATAAAATTTCATTCTCACTATACCATGAAACCCCAAAAACATCCAAGTTTACTACACAGAAGAGCAAATCATTATTAGTTCCTTCAAGCATCTCTTGGAACCCACAACCCCAGCATAATTGCAATCAATTTAAAATAACATCCAAATTACTCTTCACCATTAGAATAATATATAAACACATAATTAAATAAACCATTTTACTCTAAAGCATTTTATCAAACAACTTAAGGGCACCTAATATTATTCCATAAAGCAAGCATCTTACATCATAACAAAACTCCTAAACTACGAACTTCCTTTAACCAACTAATAGTATAAATAAAAAAATTTCCTTCAATCCTCAATTCCCAAATTCCCCAAACATCATAACAACCACAAGATAAGAAAAACAAGTTATGCACATCTCAATCTTCACAAACACCATAGACAAATAAAGCTTACCCACCCAATCTTGCTTTATTGGACTCGAAACACATAAGAAGATGAAGATTCCTTTAATCCCTCACCAACGAAACAGATGATAAGAAAAATAGAAAAAGGAACAACAACAAAACAATACAAGAAGAGCAACAATAGAAATGTCAAACAAGGAAGAAGGTCGCAAGAGAGGTCATGCAAGCGGCAACAATAGTGGTGAATAGTTGACGGTGACAGAAGGGAAGGGTGAAGGAACATAATCGAACAATGGGTTAGGGATTTGGGTCATTAATCGTGAAGCTTTTGCTGGCTTTAACCAAAAAGTCGAACATATGAGGGGAAAAATTTGATTCTATATGTTTTTTAATATTTTTTTGTGTGGCAATCTTATAATTTCCACCATATTGAAAAAAGGAAAAAAAAGTCCCTTGCATTTAGAAGGATTTGAACATAACCTATAAGACTTTGGTCTATCTCCAATACCATCAAACTACACTACCACATAATCACGTATATATGATGCTCTATATATCACAATTTCTAGAAACCTACGATATATCGAGAGGCAAAAATTTTCCAGAAACATATATGACGGTTATAAGTATCAACCGTTATATATATGTAAACTATATATAACATTTTTTTATAAAACCATAATATAATTGTCTAGTTTTTAGTAAAATAATATATAATATATGACAGTTGTGAGACAACAACCGTCATATATATGTTTCATATATGCAACAGTTGTAATGTTGAAACCCAACATACATTTAATATATGACGGTTTTATCATAAAAACTACCTTATATACTCTGTTCATATATAAGACATACCCATTTTTCCATCATCATTTGAAACTTCGTAAAACACTAGAAAGCTTATTTTTCCACATACGACAAAGGTGTTTGAGCTCCTTCGCCTTCCTTTTCCACTCTCCATCACATATTTATCATTTCGTCCTTGTCAGATCATCATTCGCATTCGTGTTGCTCATGTGGGTTGTACAG
>JBAGKO010038423.1:0-10308 GCA_037177275.1 Acacia concinna | reverse complement strand
TATTATTTTTATATGTCCACATATTTCTCTTAAATTCCTCAAATAATTCTCACATATTCTAGATCAAAATAGATCTCTAAATAATCTCCTCAATTTTCCTCATAATGCACCCAAAAATTGGGATGTTACATATACAAATATAACTACCACTATTCTTTATACAACCAATAGCCTTACAAGGCTGATCAAAATATAAGTATAACAACAAACGTTATACAGACAACTAACTTCCTTAACTAAATCGGCTTCACTGCCTTCTTGCTTACACTCAATAATACCTCCTTTGCCTTTTGAGCTACCTTCCTGAACTATAAATTGTTTTATAAAAAAAGAGTGAGATTCAAAAGACTTTTAGTAGTAACAGGTAGTCATTCATAAAGATACAACATCACACAGTATGTCAAATAGTCATCATATAACAAAATTATCACAACAACATTCAATGTAGAACACACAGTTCTCATATCACCATAGCGCTAGGTATGTCCAAAGCAATGAGTGATACCACACATGAATCCACTTGTGCAGCACACAGCAGGACATTAGCGTGAACATCCACCCATGACTAAGCCCCGGGCGACCACCGCGCACGCACACAACAATAATTAGCATGAGCGTCCACCCTCACACTAAGCCCTGGGTGACCACCCCGCAAACACATAGAATATGCTAGATAACTCATGATGAATACAAAGACATGTAGTGTATCTTATAACAAATGAAAGACCAAGTTACTACCTGACTGCTTTCCAGCTATCTTACCATCACCAGACTCCTTTCCTGATTGTTGTCTCTTGGAGCTCAGGCAAATATCAAATCCTATATTTCAAATCCCATATAGAGTGGTCAATGTCTATTCTAATTTAAATAACATGAGTGTATTTATGTTATTCTTGACCCACTCATAAATCTTTATCCTCTTACTTTATATTGTTGGTTGTCATTAAATAATCCCCTTAATTATTAACCCTTTTATAAGTATATTTTAGGGAGATCCAAATAGCTTGATTCTTGACTCTAATTAACCCTTTATAAGTCTATTTTAGGGTCAATTATCCTTTAGTGTCCAGTTATAAAGACACATTTCGAAATATGAGTAATATCACTCACTATCCCATTGGAAACAGAATTTTTCCATATTTTTAGTGTGAATTTGAAAAATTCACAACTCCCTCTAGGAAATTCCAATTAATGTGATTCAAAGTTCTATGTAACCATTATTAAGTTTATTTTATAAAACAAATAAGTTATAGAACCACATTAAACAATTAGACCTCAAAAATGGGCTTTAATCCTAACCCTCCATACTGACTCTTAGGTTTTTCCCTGATTTAGGGTCCTAACTCCCAAAAATCATAACACTCTTTCTAGACATCAATTTGGTACATTATTAGACTCATTTTTAAACCTTAGGATGTCTAATAATAGTTCACCAAATTTCATTAGAAACAAAATTGGTTTGCTCTGTGAAAATGTCTTATGAAAATCACGAGTAAGAATTCATCCTGACAGTGTCATGCCAACTTGAAAAATTCATAACTTAATCTATAGAGATCCAAATGACCTAGTTCAAAGTTTATTTTAAATTTCTATATGTCTAATAATTCCTCAAAATATTTTAAGGATAACTAAGGTCATTTGATTATGTTTCGAATTGATCCATTTTCGGTGATCAGTTTTCACTTCTAGAATTCAACCTTACTTTCAAAAATCATATCTCTAAATCTACAAATCCAATTTGCATAAAATAGGACTTGTTAGAAATCTTAGAATGCCCTATATATTTCTACAAATTTTCAGAGGAAATGGAGTTCATTCACTATGTCAAAAACCTACCTAAAGCATACAACCCAACTGAACCGAAAGACACATTCATATCCATATCCATTATCTTTGTTTTATTTTCTAGAAACAGCAAAACTCAGTGCATATATATATATATATACCTTTTGATTTGGCATGCTAACAGAACTGCAATGAAAAACACACATAATCATCCATTGCCTCTGTTTCGGTTACACACCTATATTCATTATTTCTCTAATCCTTACTATCAGACACACACACGCATACATATGTATATATCCGTGGTCTCTGTTTTATTTTCCAAACATTATTAACCAAAACTTAGTGTATGCATAAATGTATATTTTCATTATGATTTTAGAACCAAAACACACATGCATGATCCACCACACTCACTCTCATGGCTTGCTCTGTTTCTTTCACTCTAAACAGAACCGAAACATGCTCATGCAGTTTGAAATAGAAGAGAAAACTGAAGATGGAAGTTGGGAACTCACTGTTGACTAGGTTCCTTCTCTTCTTTCTTTTCGTTTCGAACTAATCTCTCCTATGTTCTCTGTTCTCTTATTCTCTCTTCTATCTCTGTCTCGTGTTCGTGATGCTCAGCCAAATGAAAATGGTGTGAGATGGATAATGAAACTGAAGCTCTAACTCTCGGCTTTAGAAATGGCAGAATGGAAGAATGGATAATGAAAGAGGAAGAATGCTGAACCTGTGGCTATCTTTCTCTCTATTTTCCAACAGAAAGAAATGGAGAAGAAGAGTGCTTCACAGCTTCTCTCTATTCTCTCGGTGAAGTTGCAAAATGAAAGAATGAAGCTGAAGTATTCCCATGGCTTTTGATTGCATGGAAAGAGAATGGAAGAATAGATAATGCACAATCTGAATGAGTTCTCCAGTTGTGATCATTTCTCTTTATGTGTGGCAACACTAAATGGGAGAATAACATGCAAACTTCCACTTGCCAAAATGTGGCATGTGTGGAAGAGAGGAAAGAAATGGGTGTGTTACACATGGAAGAGGAGAGGAAAAATACCTATAGGTGTTTTAATTTCAAGAGAAAATGTGACCTGCCAGATGAATTTTTGGTAAAGCCAGTATATCGACTGTCTCTAAAAATTTCAAACTGACTATCATTAGTCTCCAAATAATTCAAGGGTACTCTTCAATTTTTCTTAATTATTATTTCCAAAATTTACTATTTTTTCTAGAATTTTTCCGAATCTAGGCTCTTACCGATAAAATTTCGGATAGAGAATCCTAGAAATTAATCTCCATATTCTTTTGAACTGGAAATAATTTCATAATTCATTATAATTCTTGGGCTAATATTTCCTTCGTTTAAATCACTTTTTGAAGGCCTTTGGATATTTTCCGTATTTAATTCTAACTAATTATTCCTTTCTAATTAGCTAGAAATTCCTGTGAGGGTTGGAAAATTCGTCTTAATTTACTTTCCACCTTCTTTCATGCTTTGGGCCTCATAAATTTTATTTGGGGAATTTTCCTTTCATCCCTTGAAGTTATGGGAATTTTCATTAATTAACTATAGCTAATTATTTTTAATTAGCCATAAGTAACTATAATTGCCAGTGAAATTATATCTTCTCATCGTTCTCTAACCCTTAATAATCCTTAAATAATTCATATTTTACATTATGAAATTTGGGATATTACAGTGAAACCACGCCATTCATCATCACCTTCACTCTCAGAATCATCGCAGACACCTCTCACGCCATTCTCTATCACCGCAGACATACTCTCGCCATCATCCATTGATTTCATTCACGCATTCCACCAGCTCGATTGCCGTTCTGTTCTGTTCATCTTTGTTTTCAAGTTTCATTCAGCTGGGCTCTTCCTAATTCACTGATGTAGAAGAAACATGGAGAAATCGAACCTAGCTGCTGATCATGGTTGGATTCGTTGAAGAAGAAGAAACATATCCAATGAAACTCATTTTGCCCAGTCAATTTTAACGAAGGATCCTAGACACTAAGGTCACCAAATCCTCTCAAACTAGCCTAGATAGAAGCGTCTCTTCGAGAGCTTTCCAAAAAGTGGCCACACATTCAAATTGGATTAGAAATGAAAGAGATATTGTGATATGAAGTTGGTTGTACCATGAAGCAAAATAGAGCCTAAAATAGTCAAATAGGAATGTTCAGTGAGGATTTTGGCAACCATCATCCTCCAAATCTTCCAAAACCTGACCAGATCTCTAGATCTTTCTCTTAGCTTTTGAATGAGTGGTAGCACACCCCATTTGGTTTAGCAACATGGGAGATATGGACCTCCAAATATGGCACCTTGAACACGTGAATTAGACTTCGTTTCTCTTGCCTTGCAACAGTCAGATTTTGTGTTGGGGAAAATTACAAGTTTTACCCGCCTCCTCTCTTATTTTGACTTCTGATGTCTCCTTTTGTTCTTTTGCAATCAGGTCACTCTAGTGCTTCTTTATCCAACTTTTGCTAATTTATAATTTAATCCTCTTGCTTCTTTTTTTCCCCCCTCCAATTTCAAGCCCTTTTTCCCTCTAGGTCCCTGAAAGACAAAATAATTCTAATAAAGCCATTTTCATTTAATTATTTAAATTTGTCATTTTTATCATATTTCCACACAAAATGACCAAATTGCCCCATGCATTTATTTAATCCATTTAATCCCCATAATGCTTTTCTAATTCCATTTTTTTAAAATTTAAAACACCAAATAAGCCCAATAATTCTTACAAAGTGATGATTTATCACACCTCAAAAAATAGTTTGGGATTTGCTCCTTTAGACTTTTTAGGAAGCTATGATTAGTTCATTTTAATTTAAAAATATCAAATAACATTTTCTGTTAGTTTACCTTCATGGAATAATACTTTGGGATCAATATATTAATTTAAATTGGGTTAAGGGGCAAAATTGCCCTAGAAGTTTTCTAGGGGGCAATTTTGCCCTAGAAGTTTTAATAGGGTCTCTATTAATTTTGACCGTTAGTTGACTAAATATGATGAGCTTATCATCCACATGTTGTTTACTTTATTTTTGTGAAGATGAAAATTTAACCTAAAAGTTTTAAATCTAACTTTTAAAAAAATAAATTTAATGACAAATGGATTTTCAGAGCAAATTTTCACCTTAACAAAAATAAATTGGATAATATGTGGATTGCCAACTCAATAGATTTGGTTAACTAATGATCAACATTAACAGAGATAATGACAGAGGGAAAAATTGCCCTTGAAAAACTTTTAGGGCAAAAATACCTCTAAGTGAAAACTTCCAGGACAATTTTTCCCTTTAACTCATTTAAATATTTAGGACCAAATATTGTTTCCTTGTTTCTAAAGGGAAAAATAAGAAAATTAGAGGTCTTTTATATTTATATACACAAAAAAAGGAAGGGAAAATTAAAACAAAGGACCTAGAGAAAATAATATTCATTATAGGACCATAAAAATTGTAATTACTTAAAAAGGACCAAACATCATAATATCAATCTAACATCACTAAATTGCCCCTAACTAAACCTCCTATATTATCTCTTGTATTCATAATTAAAAAAAATTAACTACAATTAAAACTAAAACCGATCATCATGATATGATTTTTTTAATTTTCAATATATTATTTATTTAACAATGGTTAAATTGATATTTTTTAATTTTAATTTTTCATTGATTTATATAATCAAATTGCACGATTTATATTATCACTATTTGTATCAATTAAAATAATTTTATAAAAATTAAAACTAAAATCATTTTTTTGGATATAATAGATTACTTAATTATTTTTTTTCAAATTTTATTAAAACTAAATGAAATTTAAACTCACATAATTTTCTTCTAAAACAAAAATAAATAATTCAAAATTTCTTATTTTAACATATATGTTAAATTAAAAAAGATCTTGAGTTTTATTAAGATATTATGATTCTATTCTTAATTAAAATTTTTGTTGATTTTAAAAAATTATAATTGAAAAAACTAAGGTTTGGACTTTGGAATCACTTTAGTATTAGTTTTAATTTTAGGAGAGATTGTAGGAGATTTTATTAGGGACATTTTAGTATTTTTAATTTTATATTTTGGTATTTGGTCCTAAATAATTATAATTTTTATCGTCATTCTCTATAAATATCTTTTCCTCTAAGTCCTTCATCATCCTAATTTTTGCCAAAAAGGAACTATCACTACTACAAAAAGGGGCTATAACGTCTGTAAGAGACATCCGTTTTTAAAAAAACAATAGTTAAAAATTAAGCGTGGCACAATCGTAATTAAATGAAGGAGCGTTGCGTCAATTTTTTTAACAGACGCACTTGGACGTCTGTTATTTAAATAATAGACGCCACGTGCGTCTGTTCCCATAATAGACGCATGGTTGTGCGCCTGTTCTATTGAACAGACGCACAAACGTGCGTATGTTTTAATGAACAGACGTACTTTATCAAATAACTGACACACTTGTGCGTCTGTTATTTTACTAAAAGACGCCAATTTGCACACTGACGCCCTCCCACTAGTTTTTGCACCCTAACAAAGTCTACACCTTCACAAAGTCTACAATGTCTGGCACTCCGATAAGATTATTTGGTGTCTTTTTTAAGAAATAATGGACGCCAATTTTTTATTCCCACCACTATTTCCCTCTTATTATTCGTCTTCTCAATTATTTTCACCGTCTTCTCAATTATTGTTCGTCTTCATCACATTTTCTCTGAAATCCGAACTCTTTCTCTCCTTTTACAGTGGTGACCTCCCTTCTTAAACACTCTTGTCTTCAGTTCAATATTTCACAGCATCCCTCCCTCACCCATCTGTGCTGGCGCCTATCTTGCTTCTATTCTTCATGCCGGCCATCAAAGTAAGCCCACGCGCCACCAGTAAGACTCTTTGAAATACTCCCTAAGAGTGTTCTATGTGGTCTAGATACACCTAATAATTCATATAAAATAGACGCCCATAGGGTTATTTGAAATAATGGACGCCTTGGGCGTCCTTTTTGGCCAAATCAGACGCCCCTATGGGCCTCTGTTTTCTTTAAAAGCAGACGCATGTATGCGTCTGTTTTTTTGAAAAAGACGCTAATTTTTTACGTTTCCCGCATAGACGACTGCTTGAAAATAGACGTAGAAAGGGTTTTAAAACCGACGTTAAAAGGCCTTTTTTATAGTAGTGACATTTATATACATCCTTGAAACTTTGTCTCTAATTGCCTGTTTGGATACTAGTAAAAAAAGCCCTTTTGAGGCCAAACCAACTTTTAAGAAAAGAATATCTAAACACTTTTGACTCACATGAGACTTAGTCCCTTGTCTTTTTTTTTTTTTAAAATTATTGTCCTTGTCACATATAACTCATCCTATGTGACAAAAATTTGCTTCAAACTCAGCTCCATGTGTTTGGTCTTGCTTCCCCATCTCCTTCACTATAAAAACAAGGGATTGAGTCGTGCAAGTCTAAAACTTTGAGACTAAGTCAGACGAGTCATGATTTAAGAATTAAGTTATAAGTGAATTAAAAGTTAAGGTATTAAAAAGTTAATATTTTTCATATATTATATATTGAGGTACATTTATATTTGAAACTTTGTCTCTAAGATAGAGAAGGGTGAAGGAATACAAAAATAAGGACAAAATAGGAAACTAACAACAAAAGGAAATGACAACAGGAAATATAGTTCATAGGGAAGTCGAAACAAGAAAGAGATATAGAGGGAGAGTATTCAGATACAAATTCCATACCATCTACCTCAAGACTAAAGGATAAGCCATCTTTACACCCAAATGATCCACACAAGCCCAATTTAAGTCTCTCGCCCAATTCCTATAATTGGCCCCATAGCCCAAGTCCAGATAAGATTCATTTTCATGACACACTGCATTAACATGAATGAATAATGAGAAACTTACTCTTTTGTTCCCTAGAATTTTGATTCAGTAATTTTCAAATTCTTAGCCCAACTTTAAAAATTCATAGATAAATATAAAAAATTGTGTAAAAGTGATCGAAAATTCATTTAGAATCTCTTGGAGTCCTTTACATGAGAAAAACATCTTCCTAGTCTAATCATGCTCATATTGATACCATTAATTCATTTTCTAAACTCGCTTTGCTTCCGAACAGATTCTGTGTCTTAACTTTAAAAATTACAACTCATGGTACAAGCATTCAATATTTAATCTAATTTAAGATTTGCTGGAAATCTCTATCTATCTGTTTACTTCATGAATACAAACTTCTGATCATGGGACATTCTTTACTATTCGTTAAATATTCTAAAGAAGTCAATAACATGCACCATATCTTTAATTAAGGTCATCTTAAGGCGTACAACCACATGTAATTTTGTGATTACATATCAAATATACCTACCAAGAAACTACATGATTACTATTATATTCAAGTTATAAGCAAAGGGAGAAAGATATATACTTACAAGAGAGTACGATCCTCAAGTTGATTGTTGTCCACTTCAATGATTTTAGAACCAGACAAGAGTTGCATCACCATACTAGAAGTGATAATGGGACCAATTCCAAGCTCCATAACTGTTCCTCGAGACGAAGCAAGTATGGCTCGTATCCAATATAAAGGATCTGCACCTGCGCCGGAGTGTATTCCATAGAGAGGAAGCTGACTACAAACCAGGAAGATGAAGAGAGACATCACTGTGTATATTATCTTTTCCCTAAATGGGATTTTCTTCCCTGGACTCTCCACTTCTGGCGCAAATGACATAAATGGTCTAACCAAATCAAGTGCTCTAAACCCTCCTCCTCCTCCCATCTTTATGAGACTACTCGCTACGTACGACACCTAAAATATCAAACAAATCGTTGATTAAGGTAATGAGTGACCTTAAGCTATTAGTTGAGTTTGTAAGCGGCTTCAACTTTGTCAAGAGGAGAATACAATTTTGAATTTTGGGAACTGTACTTATTGAGAGAACCAAAAATCCTTTACACTCTAAGTCTCAGGGGAAACCCTGACCAAATACAATAAAAAAGACTATGGAAAGGAAAACAATTGCTTCAGAGAAATTATAGGGATGGAAGAAGATTATGAATGGAACTGGGGAAAGGGAAAAGGATACATATATATAAACACACAAACAGACACAAATACATACGCGTTCCTATAGTGTGAAGCCATTCTAAAGAATTTTCCTCACATGTACACATCAATATATTTTTCTTCGTCAATTAATATTGTTCTCCAGTTTTAAATTTAAACACTTCAATCTAGACCGAATTAGCTTTGTCAATTCTTGATAACCATGTAAACCGTCCTATTTTAATCATCAGTCCAGCTGTCTGCATGGGATAAATCAGGATTAAAATACTTTGAACGTATTTTTTCAGTATTTATTTGACCGGTTCAAACTTCAAAGTCAGTTTCTTAATTTGTTTTCCGTTGACTGTAAGGAACTTTGAAACTTCTCTTCGCATGCAAATGTTAATTAGATATATAAAATATTATTAACAAAAATGAGGAAAGAAAATTTGATTTTTTTTTCTTTTCGCAAGGTATCCCCAGCCCGGTAGGCTAAAGACTAATCCTTACTGACAAATATTCCATGAAAAAAAATAAGTCGATTGTAAAATGTGTTCTCATTTAATTTGTTAATGGAGTGAAAACGGAATAATGCTAATAAATACTCCGAACAGATAATTGGATGCCTGTTTGGGTAACCAAAAAAGCACTTTTGAGCGCCAAAATCATGGTTTGCTAAAAAAAAGACCTAAACAATTAAACAAAAATGAGAAAAACACTTTTTGCTTTCAAACTATGGTTCCAAAAAAGTAAAATTTTCCCCTTCCTTGGTAGTTGGAGTATGAGTGAGCATTGTCCAACCAAAATACTCTCCCCTCTTTTTCACCTTCGGTCTCTGTTTCCTTCACCATTTAAACACCGGCCATTCCCACCTTGCCTATCGGAGACGATGGTGGCTGCTGGTGATCTTACGTGGAGACACACCGATCGGAGAATCGGGAGGGTATAGACTATAGAGCTCCCAAAAACTCAAATATCTCTCTCCCACTCACAAAGAATACAAGCCTCGCTCCTACTTTACTACTAGGCGGGGATTGGCTGGCTATTGATAATATATTGTTAACACAGTTTTATACTAGTTGTTGCACCGCCTAACACAATCTTCCTACTTTAAACAAGTTTGTTACAGATTGTAAAATATAGATAGGGTCAAGCATTTGTTAATACTGCATTCTGTATATGAGGAAACTTGACGCCACGCCATGCATGACACAAATACGTTAAAGTATTTTTGATGTATTTATTTGAGAAGGTCATCAAGGTCAGCTTCTTTATTTGTCTTTGTACTACTGTCTGGAAATTTAAATGCTTAGGAAGGGTAGGTGGAAGTGAAACAACTATTCCACACACACACACTTCCAATACTATGATAGAAGCAGATAGTAGGATACATGCTGCCGGAATTTAGATATTCCTTTCGGTTCTAATGATAAGAGGGAGGTGAT
>JBAGKO010038412.1:0-10309 GCA_037177275.1 Acacia concinna | reverse complement strand
TCAATCTCTTTTCCCACTATCAACGATATCATTGTTTTCAACTTTTCATAACTTGTGCCTTCCTTAATTATTCTTGATCTCACTCTTCATGACAATGTATAGTTGATCAAGTACATTAATTTGGAAATGTAAATGAAAGTTGAATATGAATATAATATCATATTATATCCAACTCTCATTTCCAGACTTTATATTATGATGTAAATTAAGTTGTTAGGCTCCGCTCATGAACTTGTCAAAATAGGCATATTAAGTTGCATCAAACGCTCATGGAGTTGTCAATACCATCCCCTGATTGTATTTATATATTTTTCTATGTTTATATGTTGTGGTTCATGTGCATGTTATGGATTTATAGCAATGCACATGGACTTGTCAATAGAAGCACATTAACTTGTCAATGGGTGGCCGTGGAGTTGTCAGTGCAATGCCATGTTATATTAACCTGAATTATCAAGTCAGAATACATTTACAGCATTGCACATGGACTTGTCAATGAAAGCCCATTGAGTTGTGAATGGAAGCACATTGACTTGTCAATAGGTGCTCATAGAGTTGTCAATGCAATGCTTGTAGTCGTATGTAATATGTATAGATTGCTATAATCACAAGACATGAAGATTAATTGATATTGATAATGCCCATTTAAATACAAAATTCGGCATAATATTTGTTCACTGATATTTATATTAGAATTCAATTAAACATGTGAGCATTCAAAAGGTTACAAAACCTTTTGTATTCAATAGATATGAAGTTAGTCCTAGTTGCTCTTCTCCTCACATTGTTCCCATTGAGCAAAGCCAACTCTTTGTCCTGTTATGTGTTCTTGAGATGAGCCACGAGCCACCACAATACACTAACCTTCATTTCATATAGCTCTTCTGTGAATAGATCATAAACAAAGAAGGTTGGAGCCCTCAGTTCAGTTTTCATTTTTTAATCTTCTTTATTTTGTACAACTTTTTGTCCCTTCAACATATTATTCACTAGCCAAGCATTCAAATTTTGTGTCAATTTGGCTCTCAAGCCCAATTATCTACAACAAGCAAAATTTCACAAATGATCCAAACAGAAAATTTTTGAAACATCATAATCATTCAAACTTTTCTAATATCACAGTTACTAAGAGAGGATACGATATATACAACATAAATTTGGGATTACTAGAGAAATAACTTGGTGCTTACATGCAAAGATCGGGCAGTTTCACCTGCTAAACTCTTCATACAAGCGGTAACATATTTAGTCGGCAAAGTTGAAGCTTTTCCAGCTAGACACCACAAGTGGCTTATATAGGAGGACCATAGTTTTTCCCTCTCTTTCCCCTCCTTAATTTCTATCTTTCTCCCTACATACTACTTTGTTTGCAACCATTATTGTGTGTGTGAGAGAGAGTGTGCGCACATCAAGTGTACAATATTTACACAAGTTTACTCTTCACTCTTCAGTCTTAAAGAAAAGTTGGAAGTAAATATTTTGATCTTCTCTCTAGATCAGAACTTTGCACCCCATGCAGACCTTTCCTTCTAACCTTTAAGAGCAGAGAGTAAGAAAAAAACTAGTAACTGTGGCAAGTGGAAAAGGAAAATTTGAAAGCTACTCTATTACCCTACAATTATGTTGAAAGCGTTGACCTCTTTCAATTATATTTCACAATGAAACTGACAAAAGACTTATAATGACAATGTATTTCAGCATATTATCAACTGCATGATGAAAGATTAATAACATATTAGTTCAATAAATGAGCTTTTAAAGCCGTTGATTAAGTTTGCATTTGATAATTTGTAGCCTTCAATAAAATATTTTTGTGACGAAAAGACTTGTCAAGAAATGTTTATATAATTGTTATTAGAAAAATCCAAATACATAATGCGTAATAATTTCAATTCATGATAGTGTAACACCTTCTCCCTCTAAGCCTTTTACTATCTCATTATAGCCTATGGAACCACTAGTTATGATCTTAATTTGGAAAAACAAGGGTTTAAAAATTTCTTTTCTCAGGTTACTATTGATCTCGCCTTTATTTTTTTTACTAACTTTGAAAAAATCATAACTGATTCTAGAAAAATCGAAATGAGGTGGTCTCAAGTTTTTTAGAAAGCTCTTTCCCTCTTTTATGAAGGAAAAATAATCTCAGGTCAATAATGCAAGGCATCGAAAGCGTGTATCCTTTCAAAGTTGCACTACATATGGTTACTTTTGCACTATTCATTTGATTATTTTCTAACTTTGAGAAGGCATAACTTTGGGAAGGCTTAACTTTGGGAAGGCATAACTTTTGCTATAAAACTTAAAATGAGATGATCTACCATTCCATTTGTAGCTAAAAATCACCTCTATTACAAGCAAAGGTTGTGGATAGACTCATCCATTTGCTTAAAACTTAGCCATCCCAATTTCACAACTCTTTAAGTCAAAAATCATGCATCAAGCGATAGTGCAATACCATGCTATACTTTTCTCTTCTCTCAATCAACTATCTCTCATCACATACATGTCATGAATGACATAACTCACATTAATGAAACATCATAGCATGTCATCATACATTGTAGCATACATCTCATATATATATAAATATCTTTGTTTGCTAATTTACATTCTGGAAATTACACAAGAATCCCTCATAATCTCTAACTCATACTTCTCTTGGCCTTTACCTCTTGAGGAGCCTTCACCTGCATTGTGAAAAGGGTAAGGTTTCTTGAGAAACCTTAGTGGCAAGAATCAATCACAACCATAACATTATAATGCAATGCATATCATGCTACATGTCATGCTATCTCTACCCTCACTCATGCTTCTCTCTAGCACAAACACTGCTCATGCACCTTTGTGACCCAAGCACTTTGTCATTCACCTCTACAACACCGGCACTACGTCATGCACCTCCATGGCATTGGCGTTACACCATGCAGGGAGCATGCACATGTTCTCTAGCTACTCATCTTTAACACATAGCCAAGGCACATATGGAAAAAGTAAAACATCTCACCTCAAACATGCAAGGTCAACCACATCATGGCAACTGAACACATAGCAAACAAGTAAAGCAAAATAAAGTTAAGGTTAAAGATTCTAGCTATCCTTTTTTCTTGTTGACAATGTATGATTCTCTTGGGCTCTTGGTGCTTCTATGCAGCTCTTCTCTTATGCCTAGAACATATAGTAATTCAGAGATATCAACTACATGCAACAATCTTAATGCTTTTCTACTTAAACTCTTCCTCTTTATATCACTTGATCTCTTGGGCAAATCTTACACAATTTGGCTTATGGAATTCATTTGTGAACTCCATTTAATCAAGCTCACATTCTTTCCCCAATATACCCCCTTGACCGAATCTACTCTCCAAGTGATTTTCTCAATTCCATGGTTCCACATGTGTTATTGCAACATACTTTCAAGTAAAACAACATTTTGAACACATTGGAATCATAAAATTAATGAAAATCAACCTCTAAATATATGTATATATGTCTGGCCAAAACTCATCTTCACCACACAAGACGGAGATTTCAATCAATTCAAGTATACACATCTTATTCTTGTCTTTTCCTATCATTCATATCATAAAACAATTCCAAATCCTTCCTCTCTATGCTTGGCAGAAACATGGGTAATATATATACCCTTAGAACAACCTCCAAAACCATAGAAAATGAGATGAGAATTAAAGGAATGCATGCTATAATTTACTTAGACTAATAGCCGGAGCGGTGTAGCTTGAATACCCTTCTTTTCCTTTTAAATAGACTGAGTTTTCAAAAGGCCAGAACCTCCCCAAGGGTTCTCTATGTGTTCAACCAAGGCTGCCATAAGGGTAAACAAGTTTTAGGGACATGGATGCTATTTTTAAATGTCCTAAAAATCACATGTTCACAATAAGGTTGCTTCATATGATGACATATGTCCTTTGCTCTAGAAATCTCTTGAATTTCCTCCATTTTCCCTCAAAATTTCGTACACCATCTGTCCTTAAAATATTTCTGCCTTATACTGGCCTACTTTCCTCCGACAATTTTCCACTGTACCAATTAAAATTCCACCGACACCTAGAAAACTATCTACTTGGAGGAAAATTCTCAAAATTTCCAAATAAATCCCTAAATATTCCAAGAGCCTCCCTATAAAATTTCAGAATTTTTCTCAACCTGGAACTCCCAAAATTAATTTTTCTCCAAAATTGCCCATCTACCTGAAACAATTTTTATTGCTTTTTCTGGACCTTCTTCTGAGCTCGGGATAATTTTATAAATTCTCTTAATTCTCAACATAATTTTTTTCAATCCCATTCCAGAACAATGAGGCCCCTATATATATATGAAATAATTAATTTTTAGCCAAAAACTTGGTTCGGCCAAAAATATTAAAATATTTCAAAAATTCACTAAAAATTCCTCAAATCTCAAAATTTCAATATGAGCCTCATATACAGTTATGAATGCTCTTTTCTATTTTTTGGGATTTTTGGGACTTCCGGACTGACCGAAACTTAGACTCTGAGTTTACCATACTTTTTCTTTTTGTACACAGGTCCTTCCTATAATCTTAGTTGAAAAGTTGTGAGATCTCTATCTCCTTTAATAACTATGGCCCTTAACTCATCCTGGATCCCTTATTTAGGGAGTTAAAAATATTAAGATGTTACAGATAGCGCAACAAAGGCCCTTAGAAAGAAAGAGAGATCAGAGTCATACCCTTCAATCAACTCCTCCAGTTGTGGCTAAAGCTCTTTGTCTTAACATGTTGAGAAAGTTAAGACAAATTGCAAGCAAGTGTTATTTTTCTTGGAAAAATAATATTTAACCTCCTAAATCCATATATTCATTAATGATAGTTATTGAGTGTCACAACCACGTTTTATGCAACTAGCACCAAAAGAAGAACAATAGTTTTGTATCACAGAATGTGAATCATCTAATTGAAGAAAGAAAAACAATTCAACTATAGAACTTCACTCTTGAAAAGCACATAATGTTCAAAGCAAGTAAGTATTCATTACTTGAGTGCTTGCTTCAATGATGTGCGGGCCCAAGTTGTTGATGGAGATCTCTGGCTATGACACAGCCAACCCAAAATGACAGTACTCTCGAACACTGCACCCTAACTCTCAAGCTGTCGCAACCCACAACAACAAAGCCTCTCACATTCACATTCTTAGCCAGATTGCGATGTCAAGATGAGGGAGAGAGATATGTTACACATTTACCGACCATGGCTCTCAATTCTCACTATCTTACGTCAGATCGCGATGTGAGCCAAAGGTGGACAGAGATGTTAACCAAAGACACTAGGAAGAGAGAGACTTGGCTCAAGCTGTATAGAACAGGGAAGATGTGAGTCGATGGGGATTTTGGACTGAAGGGTGAAGACACAGGGAAGAGAGAGACTTGGCTACTTGGCTTGGGATGCGATGAAGACAAGGGAAGAGAGAGATATGTTAGCCATTTCAAAAACACTCTTTTTCATTAAGGGCATTAATGACATTTCCCGGCTGGAATTCATTATAAAAAAGTCCCACAGGATTTCATTGCAAATACGCGATTCCATGAGAACATTTAATTGTATATTTCCTTCCCTGGGACCTAATCACAATTTTCCTTAACATATTTAAATAAAAATTTTATGTTTTGCGACTGCATAAAATTCTGTTGAGACTTGTAAAATGTAACCAAAAATTTGAGGATTCATTTTAAGGCCTGTTACGTTTTTCCATATACATTTTTTGTGGGTTTTTGGTGTATCAAACGTTGCCTAAATCATTTGATCTTTCTCTCATGATTCTCAGAAGTTTTTTCTTGGAGGAATTGTAGGGTACTAACTAGTCGAGGACCCATGCAAAGCACGGGGCACATTAAAGAAATACATAATGCATAGGTCGAAAGTTTTGTTAAATACAACTATTACAACCAAATAAAATATTTGTTATTCCCCAAAAAGATTACAGAAAACTTCTTTATATACAACATTTGAAGTTTTGTCAATAGGGATGCCTTGCTCATTGATGATCATTACTTTTAGTCCCTCTCTTTGGTGGACTCTTGAAGTTTTATCAGTAGGGATGCCTTCAAATTGTAATGTCGCACATAATGTTTGCCACAAATATGTTTTCCCAGTCCCACCATATTCATATACAAAGAACAACCCTCCACACATTTAATTTGTTGAATAACCCTCATAATGGCATTATATATTGTTAGTTGTTCTTCAGTTAAACTACCAAGGAATACTTGTAATTAGTCTGCAAGAGCTTTTTGATCCAAGTTTAACTCTACCTGGACAAATTTATTTAATGTTGATCGATAGAAGGACATATTTGGAGATGACATAGCTAGATAATCATGAAGGCTTCTACCATTAACTTGTAATTTATCTTCAATCTTAAGTAAAACATGATTTTGCAACTCTACATCACTAAGAGCAAGTCCTGAAGAAACAAAGTACAACATTTTAGTTGCAAAGTTGGTATTATATGAACTAATTAACATATCTGTATATTAAATAAAAAGATAGAAAATGTAAAGATAAATTAAGTGTATTTATGGGAAGATTCTTACCTCAGTGACCTGTTAGTTGTTGTTGTGTATAGAGTATATCCTCTTCCATTAATCTCCATGATTGTTGCCACACAATTTCAGGTCGTGACATATAGTTGCATAATAACAATATGCAAAATAGACAATGAAGGTAGTTTGGAGTAGCCCATAGATTTGCCTCTTTAATAGCATCAATATATTCTCTATCTTCTTCTAACAATCCCAATGCATAGCAAGCATTCCTAAATGTGGGATAGACTACACCATCAACCTTTCTCAACTCTTCATGTGATGTAGGCCCTCTAACTATTGATAATAACAAACACAAATAAAAGACTTCTCCACTTCCTGAGGAACATAATATAACCTTCCAATGGAGAATCCAGATTTCCTTAAGTCCCAAGACTGACCATCTTTTTTGTATAGAAATTTTGTTGGGAATTCAGCATATGTTCATGTTCAAGCTTCTAGATATTCATCATTTGCCTTCATCCGTGCTTCTAACATTGTCAGTTTTCCTTCATTGTGATTAACCACGTCATCCAAGTTAGCATCATTTTCATAAATAATTGTTTGGTAATCTGGTAGATGAAAGGAAAGCCTCTGCACTGATGGAAATCTATAGTTTATGTCAAACTCAAAAGTTTTCCAAACAACTTCACATGAAGACAGATATCAGACATCATAGTACATTTTAATTTTATCATGAATAATTTCACCATCACCAGAGGAAGATTGAGCATATATAAAAGGCTACAATGGCTCGATCATGACCCTTACTCAAGTACTTAAATAAATACTTAATTGAATCCCCATGTTTAAATACAATGAAGGTAGTAAGGTTGCGTTGTAAGGAATCATGCTCCTATTGCCCAATGGCGCCCCAGTTTTAATTATTTCTCGGCCATTGTCCAATTGTCGATAACGTGGGTAGCCATCTTCATGAATATTAGTACTTGAATTGAATGACTTTGGGTAATATTTTGCACATTTTCCATTTACCATACATGGAGACTTTCGATTAGTTGTGTGACATGGTCCATGCATCATATAATTACTAACAGCTTCATACAATTCTGGATCCTCATTTTTATCAGGTATCTCAGCAATGATGACTCGGTCAATATCTTGTGGCGTCTCCAGCTTAGCTTCATTTGCTAAAAATAGAATGATGTGGGCATATGGGGGAGACCTCTCAATTAATTTATATTTTTATAACATATATCCACACACACCCATATATATCGTGACAGTTTTTTTTTTCAAATTTTAAATCCAATAATATAAATAAAATGAATTCAATTAAAATTATAATCGCATTCTATATAATGTGTCAATAGTTACAATTTTCTAACATTCTTAGATTATTCAATTTATTAATACATACACACACACAGAGACAAAAGACTATTATCATTAAATAAATGCATAATCTTGAAATTTATTTTGTAACCAATAGATAAGAGGTTGAAATACTATTTGCACCTCTAAACTCAGGTATATTTAACTTCACGTTCCTTTCATTTAATTTTAGAGAAAATATACGTTATTTAGCACATAAATATATTGGAAATTATAAGAAATATAGAAAACAATAACGGAAAAGAACTGGAACACCAAGCAGGAATATATAATATTAAGTGATAAACTTGGTCCATTACAATAAAGGTAACTAAACATGAAATTCATAATATGAAGCATCTGATACAATAACCTAAACAACTAAGGTCGTAGTGAATTGGTCCACTAATTTTAGTTCACACGTTTTTGTTTCTTGCGTGTATACAACAAATCGCCATCAATCTTCTCACTTGCTTCATCCTCCACCTTGCTCACCATAGCAGTACTATAGTCACTTTCATTGAGTGTTGAAGAACTCACCGCTTTCGAGCTCATGGGCATTGGATCAATATCCTAACAGACAATTCATGTGCACAAAGTCAGATAAGCAATATACATTGTACTAAAAGGAAAAGAACTCACTAAAATGAAATCAATGGAAATATCGATTACAAACCTCTTTAATAGGGAGGTCAGGGGAATTTTCATCCAAATTGTCATGTAGACCAGCCATGTAGGCCTTAATAATGTCATTATCATCTGTCATTCGGATCACTATGTAAGCACTGGATCGGCCACTCAAATAATCGGCTGGCATGAGCACCTTAAAAAATATTTATGCCCTATTACTTTTGCTAATTTCTCTTCAGGAATATGGTCATCAGGTTCATCCTACAAAAAACGCAGGTCATAAAAATTGAATCCATTTGAGCCTATTCTTGATAATATGAAGACAGCAAAAAAAAAAAAAAAACTCAAAATATGGCTACCCCAAGCATTGCAGGATCACACATGATACGTTCTTTCAAACCTAATAGCTAAATCTCCAATCACCTTTAAGAATTCCCGATAAAAAAATAACAAACATATATAACCCAGAATCATCTTTGACTTGGCATTGGACCGTGAACCTGTAGTCAAATGTATAGGACAAGAGCTTGTTATTGCTAAAACAATCATCATATTTTGGGCTTAACACACCAAAAACTCTGCTAGTTAACAAAGACAACTGCGGTAAGTGTTCCAATGACATCTGCTATTTAACAAAGACATATGATCATTGAAAGCTATGAATGCCCAAAGATCAAATCACAGTATAAAAGGATAGTGCGTAACACACCAACTAAATATCGACCATCAAATTGAGGAGACATGATTTGTGTGAATGAATGAAAGCCAAAACCAAATTTGTGAATGTGGCCATCATCAGCACAAGAGCGAACCAGTGTTGAAAATTAAAAGTTTATGCAGAAAAGGTGATCGGTGGGTCTGTATGATCCGTTGTTTGGAATAACAGAAAACTGAGATATGACAAACATCTTTCCCTCATGGAGGTTGCTATGATGTCATTTCACAAAACCACTATGTACAGAAGCATGGATGCGGTAACCCTGAAAGAACATAGAACATGTCACAATATTAGCATAGTTGAATACTATGTGATTAAAGCAGCAACAACAGATACGTTGGAATGCAGAAAGGATATAAGAGTTGGAGGATAGTCAAACATCTTCATCCTGAAGAATAATCTCAATAGAGGAAAATTCTTTAGTAGAGTAACGGGGTGGCATTGTCCATAAACGAACAATGCCAACTTTGATCCACCAATTTTGTCGACAAGGATTGATAGCCTTGACAACATCGAATAGGTCAGCCATGATATTTCTGGGTGTGTGATGATATGACTGATGAGGTAAGTGAGACAATGGATGAAGAGGAGGTGAGGTCAGATTTTTATAATCACTCATGGGAGTAACTGTCAGTAGCACATTAACACCTGTAAAATAAACAAATATGAAACTGCTGGAACAGGAATGAGGTTTAACCGCTAGCAGCACGATAAGCTGAAATTACAAACGACGAACAGTAATCAGTCAGTGATAAATACAGGATATAGGGATTGTGGGAAGGGATTGACTAAAATTTATTTTGAAAACTATCTACAGATAAAATAAGTGTAGCATATATAGAGAAAACTATATATTTTCCTTAATAAAAGCACGATACAATAAAAAACATATAGGGAGTAAAATATATATTTTAATTATGAAACTTACTCGGTGGCAGAAAAAATTGTGAAACTTATTCATAACATTATTTAATTATTTAATTTGGTAGTATACTTATACAACAACAACAAAGCCTTAATCCCACTAGGTGGGGTCGGCTACATGGATCGCACGACGCCATTGTGCTCTAT
>JBAGKO010038401.1:0-10309 GCA_037177275.1 Acacia concinna | reverse complement strand
CAACTCTAAAAAACTCACACAAGATGAGGTTAATTCTCATAAAAAAAACTATAAAAAAAACAAACAAGATAGAGTTTTACCTTTAACAAAATGCTTTCAGTTAAACAGAGAGAGACTAGAATTTCCAAGCATGTAAAAATCAAGAGAAATAGACAGAGTTTTACCTCTCCACTTGACAATGTTTGCAACTTGTGAAAGTGGAATAGGAATTAAAGCAAATTGCTGAACTACATGATAAGGATAAATATCTGACAGTAATCGATGGTTCCATTTCCCACAGTCACGCAGTATAAGGTCTGAGACTTTCATATGTGGATGACTTAGACCAAATTGCTTCACAGGCCACCAAAGTCAGTTATTTAACTATATAGAGTGATTATCGCCAACTTGCCAAGAAAGATTATCAATGATAAGGCCACCAACTTTGAGGATATTTTTCCATAGAGAGGAGCTATTTTAAGCAGCTTGAATGTATAATTTCCATATGAACTCATATACTTTGATACAAACATCTAATTAACTAAAGAAGTTGGCTTAGAGATGATGTACCACAGATGTTTTGCTAGGAGAGCCTCATTGAAAGCATGGAGTTGGAGCAATCGCAATCGCAATCCACCACTATCATGAGAAAGACATATTTCATCTCATCTAATGAGGTGTATTTTATGAGAGTCTTTAAATGCTCCCCTAGAAAAGATTTTCCATTTTCATGGCTATCAAATTGTATAAATACGTCAAAAATCTTAAGAAAGAAAATGGATAAACCAAGATATTGGATAAGGAATTCTTGATCAAGACTAGATGACCTAATTGAAAAAGCATATTACATTTCTAGTTTGCAAGATGTTTGTCTACCTAATCTACAACTTCTTGGTAACTTCTTTTCTTTGACTTACGTTCATCAATATATTCACAAAGATACTTGTCCAACCTATAATGAAATGTAATACCAAGTAATATGGATAAAGCTTGATTATGGGAGTATGGGATTGACGGATTGAAGACTATGTATGACTTTTGATAATTGATGTGTTAGCCTGAAATGAGGGAGTACCGCTTAAGCAAGGCTCTAACAATTTCACAATCTTCATAAGTTGCTTTATAGAATAATAAAGTATCATCAGCATACACCATACGAGTGATTGGGATCCCACCATGACAAACCTTAATTCCCATCCACCAATTAAGCCTTTCACCTTGGAGGATCATACATGATAGTATATTAGCACAAAGCAAAAGGAGATAAGGGGATAATGGGTCACCTTGCCTATTTCCTTAGGAAAGAGTAAAACAATGTCTTGGTGAACCATTAAGAATAACTTGATATGAAACGGTTGAAACACATTGTATTACCAACTAAGTAAAGTTTGTAGGAGAACCCATGATTTCCAAAACTTACTTCAGAAAAGGCTAGGAGACCTTATCATAAGCCTTATCAGTGTCCAGTTTAATTGCATACCAACCATCATTTCCTTTTCATGTGCATGAATCTTAGACATGCATTCAAGTAATGAGAATACTATCAGTCCTAAGACATCCTTTAAGAAAAACATGTTGATTCAGTGTGATGAGGTAATCCAAAACTTCCTTCGAATTAAACGATTATAGAGTATTTTGGAGAACTGTTTATAAATAAAATTACATAGGTTAATAGGTTGGAAATCTTTAAAGGTGGTGGAATTTTGACACTTAGGGACCATCACAATAAAATACCAATTTAATTCTTTAAGGAGGAAGCCTTTTTCAAACATTTGAAAGATCATTGCCAAGATATCATGTTTAAGAAGTCCCCAAAAGTTGTGAGAAGACCTACCATGAAAACCATAAAGACTAGGAGCACTATCTACCTTGATCTTAAAGATGGCCTTTTCAATTTCTTCTATGTTGACGTAGTGATTGAGTTTATGTAGGTGTGATATAGGTAGCCTAGGTAGGTTTATATTATGCAATGTTTAAGTAATAAAATGAACATTAATCACCAAGAAAATGGTAGAAATTGTGGAAACAGTCTGTAGTAGCCAGGTGAATTTCTTCCTGACACTCTAGCCATTTACCAAATTCATCCCTGATCAATTATACGAATTTCTTTGCTCTTTTAGAAGATGCAAAGTAGTGAAAGTACTTGTTATTTCGATCTCCTTGAATCATCCAAATTTGACATGTTCTCTAAGCCCATAGAATTTCTTCACAGTCATATTAGAATTCAAGGGATAATGTAAGAAAGGACACTTGCTTCTCTTTATCAAAAGATAGTTGATCTTTGTTATGACAGCATTACAGCTCCTATTCTAAATCTTTGACGCAAGATGAGAGATGTCCAATTGTTAACTGATTCTGAGAAAGCAAAGTTGGTCAAATATGTTTACGGCAAATGGAATTTTTATAGGCCCAAGAGCCACAAACTTGTTGATTCCATTCATAGTTAACAATATGGTGGCATTCAGGAAAAGAGAACAAAAAGTTTGCAAAACGTAAAAGGTTTCATATGTCATGATTTCAAGTAAGTATGAAGTCACAATTGGTAGAATTTGAAGCCAGGAAGAAGGAAAAGTTGTAATCCATGATGTATTGTAGATTGCCCAATCCAACCTTTCTTTAACTAGTCCCTTCCCAAGTCGATTATTAATCCATGTAAACTTATCCCTTGAGAAATATATGTCAACCATATGGAAATCATACATGAATTGACGAAACAAATTGGCTCTAAGGATTAAGCAGGATGTGCTAAACTTGTCATTTAAACCCGTAATTTGATTAATATCACCAATAATTAGCCACGATTTATCAATAAAAGAAGCTAAAGATCGAAGCCAAGTCCATAATATATGTCAATCCCTATTAGCAGGAAAACCAACCACAAAGGAAATATATATTTCATAAGAGTCAAAGAAGAAAAAGAAATATGAATCCAATATGGCAAACTATCTAATATTATGCAAGATGTAGCATTTGAAATGACCAAGAAAATACCACTACTATGACCTACTAGATTCACAACAAAAACATCTAAAAAGGAAAACATGTGTAATTTTCTTTAACTATTTTGCATTACCGAAGTAAAGTTTCACTAAGAAATAAAAAGTTAAAATTGTATGTACATAAAAGGTTTTGAAATCATTGAACTATTATGGTTTAACCAAGACCATGACAATTCTACAACAATACCTTCACAGTCTTAGAAGGAGTTTTATGGCACAAACTCTGTTAAACCACATAATAGAGAAATAAATTTCTAGTGATAAAGAAGCAGCCGATGCAGCATATCCATAAGGAAGGAGAATATGAAGGTTTTGATCTTCACTTATAGGACGCTTGTAGATTGCAATCTCAATGAAGATAAAATTATTGAAGCATGAGATGGAACCAAGTTGCCAAGAATATGTTTATAAGATTGCAAGTTTTTATCAAGACTGTTCATAAGTTGGGGAATTATTCTAATGAAAGTTTGGGTTTGAAAATTGTAAGAAATTAGTAAGTCATCTGGCTCAACAAGATAAGAAACTCTAATGAGATGGTCAAAAAGGTCAAAGAGAATCTGGATCCAAATATCTTCATTAGGGGAAGATTCTTTAGCATGAGCAACATTTGTTGGATTAAATATAAAATATGACCAGCCCACAAATATCTCATTACGCATAAGAGATCCTCTTCTAAATCTAAAGAAGGCAGTAAATCAATTTGTAGGTCTTTTAGAGCCCTAAAGTTGGACTAAAAGCAATGGGCTTGCAAGGACAATGTAGATGAAAAGTAGCTTGCCATGATTTTAAGATGAGAACTATTATCCAATTGCCATTGAGATGTTATATGCCAAATGATCAACCTCATAAAAAGCCTAACACTCAGCTTAAACTGAATCAACCACGATCAATCCAAGAATGCCACTTGGATCCAGCTTCGTTTAATGTGAACTAAACAATATGATTTGTTTGGTCTGAAAAAACAAATTCTAGTACAATAAGGTGAATAAGATTACAATGAAGTATATTAAATGACTTTAAAAAGTTTTGATTTGAGCCCAAATTATCATTATTTATGGTGATATCATGGTGCATATCCTTATCATCCACGTGCTAGGTGTATCAATATCATGTATCACATTTTGATGAAGAGATGGCTAATTAGCACTATTGGGATCTCCTTGATCAACAGAGACACTTGGCGTCAACTCAGAGTTAGGAGAATGAAAATCACAAGTTGAAGGGTTTATTGTGAAGTGCAAGGGTACTATGGATCCACCATCATTGAAGAATGGACATACTGAATATTTTCTTCCATTGACATATTATTGAATGAAAAAACATTAGAAAAAGAATCATGCAAGTCTGGGAATATATGTGCTGAAGGATGAGATTTATAAGAGAAGTCAGATAAAGTAGACGTGTCATGAGTATGCATGGAGTGATTGAAACATGTTGTTAAGAAATTTTGTCCTTGATACTAGAATCCTATTAAAAAAGAGAGCCATTTGATACATGTGGTGTGATGCTTATAACCTTTATGATAAAAAGGAATACTGTCCTAGAGACCATTGGATCATGATAATCCTTGACAAAGTCTAAACCAAAATAGGAAATGAGTCAAGCACTGTGAATGGATATTACAAAATCAATAAGATAATCATCCCAGTCACAATCCTGATCAATGTGACCAATTCTTCTGTAGGCACAACAAATTCGAAAAACCCTCTCATATTTAGATCAAATCCATTCAGGTTTAGAGTCTTTATGTGATAAGTATATATCTTATAATTAAATAAGTGTAGATTTGGATATATATATTTAATTAGATTTATTAATATTTTATTCTTATTTAATGATCTTTTATATATTTTTCTATCCCTTAATTTATTATAGGATAAAAGGATATTTTCATATAAAATCTACTCATATCTCATTTTATTTTGCAGGAGATATTTTGTGATCCAAGAGAAAAGAAAATATAGAAAGAAATCATGCTGAAGTATATATAAAAGGAATATATATATATGTGCAAGTATATATGTGTGTATAAGAAATTAGAATATCACATATACCATGTGCCATGTGCCTGTGCCATGTGCCATGCTCCATGTTTTAGATTTTAAGAGGTAGGAATATCTATATATCTTAATGGACAAAATATAGGAGTTAGATAGATATTGGAGAATATACACAAATTAAAAAAAAATAGATTAACAACCACAAACTGCCTACTATTGAACATATATAGATCTATTCTATTTTTGTTTAGGAGGTTGGTGATGACAAGGGAAGAGTTGAGAATTTCAATGGAATGAGATTAAGCTTAGAAATATAGAAGATTTATAGCACGGATAAAGATACGGCATTAAGTTTTTGTTTCTCCTTTCTCTCCTCTTCTTTCTTCTTTCTTTTTATTTTGTCATTAGTTAGCTATTATTTTAGTCATGAGAATGTTCAATATATATGTAGCTAAGCCTTAGTTTTGGATTATTTAATTTGATTATAATTAGTTAATGACGATTTCTTCTTTTAATTGCTATAATTTTATTTTTATTGAATCATTTGGGAGCTTAATTGTTTTGAGAGATGAGGAATTTGATTGGAACTTAATTTGGTATTCTAAAGGAGCATAGATATAGAGAATTTAGAATAGACATTCAATTGACTTGTGTAGAATTAGGTTTTTCATATTCAATTTGCTTATAGGATAGACATATACCTACCGGTCATACATAGTCTTATTAGGCTTGCACTTAAATTAATCCAATTAAGTACTAGTTACCTAAGGAAATATGGATTAACATAATTGTAATGCCTTTTAATGAATCGAAAGACACTTTAGGTAAATAAGAAACATAGACTAACAAATATAACTTTAAATACAAATATTGGGAGAAAGCAGACACCAAGAAGTAATTAAAACTATAATAATCCAAGTCACCCCGTAGATCTAGAATCACCTTTAGCCTTAGCTTTAATTAGATTTTCTTTTCTTTTCTTTTTTTAGTCAGCGTTTACCCAATTTGTGTTAACTCAACTTAAACAAAAGTGTTAAGTCATTGAGCAACTGCATTGTTGGTTCTATGTCCTCGTGGGAATGATATCTTACTCACTCTTTATTATTTGATATGGCTGGTGCATTGCAGAGTCTTAGGCTCTCTAATCTAGTTTTCCTATTATTATAAAATCGTATATGACATCCTATGACAAGAGGTAAAGCAAGATCAATGGGAGCATGAACTTGGATGAAATGAATATGGTTTAAATTATTTTATGCCTCTTCAAAATCAACAAAGTCCCCAATAATATCAACCATTAATTAGCAGTTGATTTAGTGAGATAATCAATGGACAAAACCTCAAACTTGAACCCAAACTTAAATACATGGAATAGGCCCACGCTCCAGAAAGACATTGTGTCTAACTTCTGGGACAATGAAAACTGAATTTTTAATAGACCAAGGACCTATATGAGTAATAAAGTTTTGGTCTTGTTTGATCTTGTTCATTATGAAAGTGAAGTAAAAACGTGTTCTTGCTGTGCCTATAAACAATAACTCATCCTTAAAGATTCCAAGCCTTATCTAAGTCCTGCTAGAGTGCCTAAGATGACTAAACCTTCTTGTCTAGAAGAAAACCAAACGCACACTTTTGTGACAGTTGACGATAATTTTCCGTGAAATGAGCATCAAGCAAAGCAACTAGGCCCTGTCTCAGCAGTTGGAATCCATATAACCACCATGAGAGGAAATAGTGTTAGGGAAACCTGATGAAGCATTGTCCTCCAAAGCGCAATGATTATTGGCATGAGAAGATGATAGTCATGTTAGATATATGATTAGTTTTAATGATATTAAATATAGATGCCAATGAATATTAGTAGCAAAAAATTTTTATCCCTTACTTTGACTAACTACCATATTTAATGTGAAACATTTTGTAGATTAGTCAAGAAATGAAAGAAGACATCTAATAGAATTATGGATGATGCTTTAGAAGAACAAATGAAATTGAAGAAAGAATAATTCAAGAAGAGGAAGAAGATTTTAAGTTAGAGTGTGGTGAATGATCAAGATGAAGAATAATAATATATTTGTGAATGAAGATATCAAATATGAGAAGAAGAAGTCAAGAAAATAAATGGAGTTATTAAATTAAATTTGGGAGAATAATCATGAAGAAGAAAAGAAGAGATTGAACAAAGAAGAACTTGATAATTCTAGTGGGAATATTAAGATGCAAGTTCTTACATGTGATATTAGAGAATTCTATAATTAAATGGAAGTTGAAATGACTCAATTCGAAGGAGTCGTATAAAAATGGGAATGTACAAACTCGAGTTTATATGCAAACTCAAGTTTACGTGCAAACAAATATATGAGTTTAGTAATTTTTGTATGTGCAAACTCAAGTTTGTGTAGTAAACTTGAGTTTAGACATATATGATCAGCTTTGTTTCTATTCAGCATAACATAGGTCTCATCTTTTGCATTTATCTTTGATCAATGATAACATAGGCTATCCAAAATACATAGACATCATTTAATGCATTGAAATGAATCTCTTATCATAAATCATAATTGAGTCATCTAGCTTACAATCCCCCACTCAATGATATGAGTTGCTCAAAACTTGGTCAAGTTACCAAGAGAATAACTATAGGGCTCTCAAGACAAGGGATATAGTATATGAGCTCTCTTTCTCACTAAATGGTTTGTGTTTACACTCACTTTTCATAAAGTGCATTCTCGATAAGCCTAAACTAACTCTACACTCTCCACCTCACAACATGAACAACATGTATTAAGAGGACTTTTAAGCTTGTAATAATGAAAAGGCTTAATAAATGACATGGAAGAATGAACCAAATTTAATGCAACACTCTATCATGCTTTCTATCATAAAAGAACTATAATAACAAGTTGCAATTACACACATACCACTTGGCATTTCTTTTAACACATTTTATTTTATTTTCTTTCTATTTATTTTTCTAGCCTTGCTTTTGCCTATTCACATTGTGTAAATAGCTTAGGCTTTAATGCTTTTTCTCAATTTTTTTGTTGATTTCTTTTGTTTTTCTATTTTTCTTTTTACCTTTTTTTCTTTTTTTGTCCTTTCTTGTGACACCTTTTTATTGTCATTCACAAGATAACCATGCAACATACAAATAATATCCCAACAAGATAGTTCACATATAAGAGTGTCAAATCAAATTTGGGTGATAAAAATGGAAATAATGGCTCAAAGGGGTGACAAATGGATGATATGATATAATGGCTTGTGTATAGGATATAGGGTCAACCATAAATGACTCTATCCTCTACATGAAAATTCAAGTGCATATAGGCCTCAAGTGAGAGATAACTAGGTTCTAAAGAAAAGCAAATGCATGAAGGATCTCAACAAATTTTTGAAATCATATTGGAAGTTCAAATCCTATAATAGGTTTTGTTAGAATCAGCTGTCACCCAAGAGGGGGTGAATTGTGTGCCTAATAAATACTTATAGAATTTTAAAAATATTTTCAAAATTAACCAAGGTAATAAGTGTGAAAATAAGAATCCATAAATTTAAAGATAATCAATCAAATGAGATACACTAGAAATGTAAAAGATAAGGGAAGAGAATATGCAAACTAAGATTTATCCTGATTCAATCTAATCCACAACGACCTACGTCCAGCCCTCAAGCTCCACTTAAGATTTTCAATCCACTATCTTCTTGTATGAAACGGGCATAAGAGAAGCCGCTACACTCCCTCAAGTTTCACCGGTACTTGAGAACCTTTACAACCATACAAGTTTATTCTTGGCACTTGCGAAGCCTTTGTAATTCTCTCCGAGTCACTCCCTCTTACAACCCGTAAGGATACAACTTTAATTATGAAGATTTACAATGAATATTATCTCTAAAGAATAGATAAATAATCACTAAGGCTCAAACATATGACTCTCTATATTGTTATATTACATGGTCGTTGAGAAACAGAGAGTATGAGATGTTAGAATCAGAGGGTTGTCATTTGGATACTTTTTCCACATAAGCTCTCATCCCTTGCACTTTTGAATGCTTCTCCTTTTATAGTTTATGTATATTTGATGATCGTTGGAGATAATGAAGTTTATGTTAGGCTATTAGAGAATTTTTTTATCCGTTGCAATATAGCCGTTGGAAATCTACCATAATTATACTTTGTGCAATATTGTGTTTGATCCCATCTTTAAAGCTTTTAATATGTTCTTAAACACATATGATAACTTGTAGGAGTGATTAGAGTCAATGGGTATTAATAATCATAAATATATAATTGAATCAAAGATTACTGTTACGATGCTCTGTTTTCTGGATCACACAAACCTTGAGGTTTGCCTCAACTTTGAAAAACTTGTCCCAACAGCAAGTTTTGAATTATAACAGAGAGATTTTGAAGAAAACTTGCTGTGTTAACAAGGTTTGCTCAAACCTTGAGGTTGCTGACAAACCTTAAGGGGTTTATTAACTTTCACGTGGTCAGGAAGGTTTCAAATTATAATTGGAAGGTTTTAGAGAAACCTTACTAGGCTGTCAAGGTTTGTCTCAGCCTCGAGGCTATAGTCCATCCTCAAGACTCTTTCCAATTTCTCAAGACTGCAAGGTTTCATTGTAACCTTACTCCAACAGTAAGGTTTTCTCCTAGCCTTGCTGTTATGTGAAGGTCTTGTAACCTCGAAGCTATACCTCACCCTCAAGGTTGGGAACACATCTTATTAACGGCAAAGTTTTGGTCTAGAAGCAAGGTTTTCCATAAACTTTACAGTTGTGGCAAAAGTCCAATAACCTCGAGGTTACCATCCACCCTCGAGGTTGGAGTCACAACTTGCCAACAGTAAGATTTTAGTTCAACCTTATACCCACAGCAAGGTTTGAGACAAACCTTGCCATTGGGACAAGAGGCCCGTAACCTCAAGATTATCATCTATCCTCGAGGCTATGGCTCAACCTTGCAAACTGCAAGGTTTAGAGCAAACATTTCATCAACGGCAAGGTTTCACTGAAACCTTACAGTGAAACCTCGCTTCCCAATGAGGATTCCAGCAAACATGTTAGTGTTATATCATCTTACCATTCTAGCTCCAAATATAGCAAATTATATATCTATATAAATCTCTTTAAGTCCTCTTTACAATACAAAAAGAATTATCTTCAAATTCATTATATTTGGGAAGATATGATATGAAGAATATAGATTGTTTTGGAACATACATTAAGCCACAATGTCATTTTTGAAAATACAAAATGCCCTTATATCATATTTGTTTTTGATGATCTTGAATTTATTGGAAAGATATTTGAGTCTAGTTTCATACC